>QXEO01000803.1:2947261-3116812 GCA_007115705.1 Dactylis glomerata
GGCATTGCAGATAAATAATGATAAAGCATCCTAGTACAAACAATCATAGGCATGTGTTCCGTATATAGTCGTACGTGCTCACAAGGAGAAACTTGCACGACATCTTTTGTCCTACCAGCCTGTTGCAGCAGGGCCTCAAGGGAAACTACTGGTAATTAAGGTACTCCTTTTAATAAAGTACCGGAGCAAAGCATTAGCACTCGGTGAACACATGTGATCCTCACATCATAGCCATCCCCTCCGGTTATCCCAATTTCTGTCACTTTGGGGCCTCGGGTTCCGGACAACAATATGTGTATACAACTTGTAGGTAAGACCATAAACAACAAGTATCATCATAGAAATAATAACATGTTCAGATCTGAAATCATGGCACTCGGGCCCAAAGTGACAAGCATTAAGCACAACAAGTTGCAACAATGTCATAGGCACTAAATAAAGATACTAGGCACTATGCCCTAACAATCTCATATCAAATTACATGAACAATCTCATCCAATCCCTACCATCCCCTCACCTACAGCGGGGGAATTACTCACACATGGATGGGGGAGTCATGGATGGTCGATGGAGGAGCGTCGGTGATGATGGTGATGAAGATCTCCTCCAAATCCCCGTCCCGGCAGGGTGCCAGAACAGAGTTTCTGGTTCCGAATCGCGGTTTCTGATGGCGGCGGCGCAGCGGAAGTCTATCTGGGAAAAACGCCGTCTCTCCGATATAATCGAGTCAGGGGGTATATGTAGGCGAAAGGAGAGGTTGAGCAGACGGCCGAGGCGTCCTCACACCAGGTGGGCGCGGCCAGGGCTGGGCTGCGCCCCCTGGTGTGTGGGGCCCTCAAGCCTTCCCTTCGTCTCATCTTCTGGCTCCGTGGGTCTTCTGGTGAAATTGTATTTTTGATGATTTTTCCCGAATTTTTACTGAAAGTTGGATTTCTGCACAAAAACGAGACACCAGAGCAATTCTGCTGAAAACAGCGTTAGTCCGTGTTAGTTGTATTCAAAACACACAAATTAGAGGAGAAACAATAGCAAAAGTGTTCGGGAAAGTAGATACATTTTGGACGTATCAAAAACCACGGGCGCCAGCCAGCAAAACTTCACTATATCTGGAGTGTTTACAAACGCCGTGGGTAACCCTAATGATACGATCTAACCCTAGCCGGCGGCTTACAAGGAGTATATATGGGCGGTAGCAACGATCCATACCGCGGGGGCTGTCGCCCCCCGCATCCCCCACAGGCGTCCCTGTTAGGGCACGTTATGGGCTAACGCCTCCGCTTTGCTTCGGCCCAAGCCTCCCGGCGACGGACCTCGCTTCGCTCCGTCGTTAGCCTTCTTATAGAATTTGGATCAACATATAACAGTAGGCTTGATGACCATGAGATCGAGAATTCTTATGCTGCTATGGAGAGCGTGGCACCTGAGAAACGACTTAAACCACTGCGATGGCAGAGAAACTATCGAGCGCTAGGTCTCCTTCGTGGAGACGTACGCTGTGGCTGAATCGCAAAACCACACAGGAGGGACAAACCAGAAAGTCAAAGCGCCCTTGTATGATAAGAGGAGCGTGCGCCCAAAAGAAGCCACCATAAAACAGCAAATCCTGTTGGCATCAATCTTGTTGAAGATGTGGAAGACACTATCTCTTGAAAACTCACATTTAACGCGCAATATTCCACGGCATCGGCTTACAAGTTGTAATGTTATGGTCTTGAGGAATCAAGTATGCACAACATCATTTGGAAGGCTTAGGCCTCACCGAAAGTTAAAAATCATGCTTGGCTAGCGTATCAAAATAGACTATAGACGGTGGATAAACTTCAAAATAGAGGTTGGCCAAATTGTAGACTTTACCCCTTGTGTAAGCAAACATGGGGGTCCAATGATTATCTCTTTGTAAATTGCCGCTTCACCATACGGGTGTGGGAACTCGTTAAAGATTGGCTTGGCCTCCATGGACTTCATCCGAGGCATTTGGTGGGGCTACTGATTAAGGAGTGGTGGTCCATGTTGGCGGAGAGTCATTCTACTCATCACAAGACCGTTGCCTCTCTAACCTTGCTCATTGTTTGGGAGTTGTGGAAGGAAAGAAATGCGGGCGTGTTTAGGAACAAGTTTCCCCCTCTTTTGTAATATTCAAAAACATTAAAAGGAAAGCTCATTTATGGGTGCTAACGGGGGCAAAGTGATTGGGTGAATTATTGCCAGGAAGAAGGCTTTTATATCTCTTAGAGCATCTACAATTCAGGCGCTTAAGCCAGGCGCTAGGATTATGTTCCTTGCCGTTAACGCTGAATCCCCGTCGATCCCAGGATTTGGCCTTGCGTCGCTGCTAAAAGAGTCATCCGGCGCTTGCTTCTAATTCGCACAAAACAGTTTGATCGGCCGCTGCTGCGATCCTTTTTTAGCGCCCGAGCTTAGTGCTTTGCGTTGGAGTTAAAGACTCTAATCTGTACTGGATAATTGTTTTCTTTTGGCTGCACAAGCGCCCGCGAAAGAGTCCAGCATTGGACATGCCCTTATGGTTTTTGTTGTAACTCATTTCTTATAAAACTTCTTCTTAATTAATTGATCCGGACAAACCTTTTGCCTCCGTTTTTTAAATTCCTGCTAGCGCGAGCTGAACACGGATGATTCGTTCATCGGCGAAAACCTGCCGGGTGGTGCGGGAGCGGTGGCCAGAAACAGTGATGGCAAGGTTCTGATCGCAGCTTGCTCTCCGCTAACGGGCTGCCGGGGCGCCGAGGATGCTAAAGCAAGGAGCGCCCTCCTGGGCATCAGACTGCTCTGTTAGCCTAAGCTCACTGTCACTGTCACGTTTAGAATGTTTCAGTTATTTTCTGTTAATAACGCTGTGTGTTTCCTACAGAGGATCACATGGTCGTGTAGCTAGAGGGAGACGTGCGCCTGTGCATGGTCTCCAAGATCCGTAGATATCTCCAGCCCCCCGATCGTGTTGCCGTTGAGATTCAGAACGTGGGATGGCGCGTTTAGAACGGGTCTCACGCAGATGATCGGGGGGATAGTTAGCTCCTTTGTAACAGCAAGTATAAAGGAAGGAATAACAGAAAAACGATGCACGCATTCGCAGCACAAATCCACTCTCCACTCCCACTTTCTGTTTAGTTTCTAATTGAAGTTTACTGTCAAACACTTGCAGTTTTGCTGTTAGTTTCAGGTTAGACAGCGACATTTGGTATCAGAGCCCGTGTTGGCGATCATGGTCGGTACACCACCGGCGGCTGCCTCCAGGACGCCCTCTGGGGAGCGTTCCCCACGTCGCGTGCACTCTCCGAGCCGCGGACGGAGCAGGACCAGGCGAGGCGGCGGCGGCGAGGTCGTGGTACGGGAGACGATCGTGCGGGAGACCGGGGGCGGCGGCGCCACCGTCACGTTCCCGACCCTCACGAAGACCAACTACACGGAGTGGGCGATCCTCATGAGGATCGCGCTCCAAGGCGCCGGTCTCTGGGAGGCCGTGGACACCGGCGATGCCACGGAGCGGCAGGAACGCCAAGCCCTCGGTGCGATCCTGAGATCCGTCTCGTCGGACATGGTACCGGCACTTGCAGCCAGGGACAACGCCAAGGCCGCCTGGGACATGCTGAAATCCATGCGCATCGGCGACAACCGGGTGCGTGAGGCTCGCCGTCAAAAGCTCCGCAAGGAGTTTGACACGATGGCGTTCAAGACCGACGAGTTGTGGAAGATTTCTCGATGAGGATGTCGAGCCTTGTCAGTGAGTTGCAGTCGCTTGGCGACAGAACCACCGAGCTCGATGCCATCCAGAAGATACTCCGCGTCGTGCCAGCGCAGTACGCGCAGATGGCCTGCTCCATCGGGACGCTGCTCGATCTGAGCATGCTGACGATCGAGGAACTCAGCGGGCGCCTATCTGCTTCAGAAGGGCGCGGCACACCGGAGCAAGACGCGAGCGACCGCCTTCTGATGACAGAGGAAGAATGGTCGGCACGCCAGCAGCACCGCATAGGCGTATCGTCCCAGGGGGAGAAGAAAGGGAAACCCCAAGGCAAAACCAAGTCCCCTGGGGGAGCCACTCCTGATCGTGGCGAGAGTGGAAAAGCGCCGCACGATGTCGGCGGCGAACGGCGAAAGGGCAACTGCAACTACTGCAGGAAGCCAGGCCACTGGGCCAAAGAGTGCCGCAAGGTACAGCGCGATCGCGAGAAGAAGAAGCAGGAAACTGCAAATCTGGTCCAGGCCGGGGATGAGCATCAAGAGGGACTCCTCATGGCCGTCGTCTCCGAGATCGTCGCGCCGCAAGCCGTCTTCCTCAACGAAGAGAAGGTGATCCCGATCCCGTCGCCCGACGGTGTCTGGTTCTTCGACACCGGCGCCAGCAGCCATATGACTGGCGAGCGGCACATGTTCGCCACATTGGACGAGACCGTGCATGGAACGGTGAAGTTCGGCGACGGATCTCTTGTGGCGATAAAGGGCCATGGGACCGTGGTCTTCAAGTGCAACGGCGGTGATCAGCGAGCTCTCGCTGATGTCTTCTTCATCCCTAGCCTACAGAGCAACATCATCTCTGTTGGGCAGCTGGACGAGGGCGGGTGCGCGATCGGAATCAAGGGCGGCATCATGACGATCAGCGACTCAACGGACAGAACTCTTGCCCGTGTCAAACGCTCGGGCACCAGGCTGTACACTGGAGTGCTGACGATCGACGCACCGGCCTATCTCCTGGCACAAGGTGATGACATGTCCTGGCGCTGGCATGCGCGCATGGGACACTTGCACTTCCGCGCTCCGAGCCATGGGCTCCAAGAAGATGGCACGAGGGATGCCACAGATCGACCGCGTGGAGGCATACTGCGACGGGTGTGCGCTGGGGAAGCAACACAGAGCTCCGTTCCCGTAGGCCACATCATACCGTGCAGACCGTGGTCTCAACCTTGTGCACACAGACCTGTGTGGGCCGATCATGCCGCCGTCCCCTGGAGGCAAGAAGTACTTTCTGCTGGTGGTGGACGACTATAGTCGTTACATGTGGCTGGAGCTGCTCAAGTCCAAGGACGAGGCACATCAACGCTTCAAGAAAGTGCAGGCCATGGCGGAAGCTGAGGGCAACTGCAAGCTTCGCGCGTTTCGCTCAGATCGCGGCGGCGAGTTCAACTCAACGGAGTTCCGTGAGTACTGCGAGGAGCGAGGCATCTAGCACTACACCACGACACCATACACACCGCAGCAGAATGGGGTCGTGGAGCGGCGCAATCAGAGCATGGTGGAGATGGCGAGATGCCTGATCAAGAGCATGGGCATGCCATCATACTTCTGGGCAGAGGCGGTGACCACCGCTGTGTACATTCTCAATCGTGTCCCAACCCGAAGTCTGAAGGGTGTCACGCCATATGAGGCGTGGCACGGCCGTAAACCCAATGTTGAGCACATGCGCACATTTGGGTGCACGGTTCATGTCAAGAACATCGGTCCTGGCATCACAAAGCTGCCGGATCGCTCAACGCCCATGGTCTTCGTTGGATACGAGACAGGCACAAAGGGCTATTGTGTGTACAATCCTGCGACCAAGAAAGTTCAGGTGTCGCGCGATGTGATGTTCGAGGAGAACAGACCCTGGAACTGGAACGCGCCCACGGCGCACGACGCGGCAGCGGACTCACCGGCGTACTGCCAGCCCGAGACATTCACCGTGGTCTACACCATTGAGCAGGGTGTACAAGAGCTCCACACTGGGGTGGGATCACTGCATCCTTCGCCGATCACCCCTGACGCTGCAAGCACGCCAGCAGCCGGCTCATTGCCGGTCACGCTGGTCACGCCAGCCACGCCAACAGGGATACGCTGGGCCACGCCGCCCACGCATGATGACGGTAGGGATGTGGACTCCGGGCCACTCCGCTATCGCCGTCTTTCCTGCATCCTCGACGCCACTGAGGGAGACGCACTGCATGAGGCGTTCGAGCGCTGTCTTCTCAGCGCAGAAGAGCCGCGAAATGTTGCTGAGGCACTCGATGACAAGGCATGGAAGGCAGCCATGGACGACGAGATGGCTTCGATCCATGACAACAACACATGGGTGCTCTCCACTCTCCCAGCTGGACACAGAGCGATTGGGCTCAAGTGGGTGTACAAAGTGAAGCGCGACCCTGACGGCAACATTGTCAAGCACAAAGCACGCCTCGTCGCAAAGGGCTATGCGCAGCGACAAGGTGTGGATGTTGATGAGGTTTTTGCACCAGTTGCTCGGATGGAGACTGTCAGGTTATTGCTGGCTCTCGCTGCTCACTCGAGGTGGGAAGTGCATCACATGGACGTGAAATCAGCTTTCCTAAACGGAGAACTGTCAGAGGAGGTCTACGTCGTGCAGCCGCCGGGTTATGTCACCGCCGGCAAGGAGCAAATGGTTCTGAAGCTGAGGAAGGCTCTGTATGGGCTGCGACAGGCACCTCGAGCCTGGTACGCCAAGCTTGACGAGACGCTCAACAAGCTCGGCTTTGTGCGCAACCCACTGGAGCACGCGGTCTATCGCCGGGGCACGGACACCTCATTCCTGCTCGTGGGCGTGTACGTGGATGATCTCATCATCACGGGCACGGAAACAGAAGCCATTGGCGAGTTCAAGGGACAGATGCAGAAGCAGTTCAAGATGAGTGATCTAGGTCTCCTAACCTACTACTTGGGGATCGAGGTGCGTCAGTCTGAAGGTGAAATCACTCTCTGTCAGCGCAGCTACGCCAACAAGATACTAGAGCAAGCAGGGCTTGCTGGCTGCAACAGTTGTCAGACACCGATGGAGTGTCGTCTGAAACTGACCAAGGACAACGGTGGAACAGCGTTCGACGCCACACTGTATCGCAGCATCATCGGCAGTTTGCGCTATCTGGTTAACACTAGACCTGATATCGCGCATGCTGTGGGCATTGCCAGCAGATTTATGGAGAAGCCAGCTCAGTACACTGGACGGCCGTGAAGCAAATCCTTCGATACATTCGCGGGACGCAGCACTACGCGTGCAGATACAGAGCTGGGCACGGTGAAGCATTTCTGCTAGGCTACAGCGACAGTGATCATGCCGGAGATGTTGAGGATCGAAAGAGCACATCTGGGCAAGTTTTCTTCCTGGGTGAGAACATTGTTTCATGGAAGTCTCAGAAGCAAACAGGCATCGCAGTAAGCTCATGCGAGGCTGAATATGTCGCAACAGCAGCAGCTTTCAGTCAGGGGGTGTGGCTCAGTCGCCTGATCGGTGAAATGCAGGGACGAGAGCCAAGCAAGTTCAGGCTCCTGATTGACAACATGTCAGCAATTGCACTGGCAAAGAACCCAGTTCACCACGATCGCACTAAATACATTGATATCAAGTTCCATTTTATCAGGGAGGGCGAGGCAGGGCAGGTTGAAGTCGAGCATACCAGCACGCATGATCAACTTGCTGATATCCTTACTAAAGCCCTTGGTCGTGTGCGCTTAGTGGAGCTTCGTCAGAGACTGGGTGTGGTGGAGATCGACAATGGACATTGAGCTTAAGGGGGAAATTGTTAGCCTAAGCTCACTGTCACTGTCACGTTTAGAATGTTTCAGTTATTTTTGTTAATAACGCTGTGTGTTTCCTATAGAGGATCACATGGTCGTGTAGCTAGAGTGAGACGTGCGCCTGTGCATGGTCTCCAAGATCCGTAGATATCTCCAGCCCCCCGATCGTGTTGCCGTTGAGATTCAGAACGTGGGATGGCGCGTTTAGAACGGGTCTCACGCAGATGATCGGGGGGGGTGGGGGGGTAGTTAGCTCCTTTGTAACAGCAAGTATAAAGGAAGGAATAACAGAAAAACGTTGCACGCATTCGCAGCACAAATCCACTCTCCACTTTCTGTTTAGTTTCTAACTGAAGTTTACTGTCAAATGCTTGCAGTTTTGCTGTTAGTTTCAGGTTAGACAACGACATGCTCGAGGGCCATGACAAGATCATCCCGGAATCTGACTGCGCTTCCCCAGTCAATGCAATACGCTCGGATGAACCAGATAGATCAAGGTTGTGGCACACATATGACCAAACAAAAGAGCTGTTGAACACCAACAGAGAGAGCAACGGGGTAGCAGACAAACTGGCAGCTGCATTTGGACAGACTGCCTACCCGATGTAATACTCGATTTTGTAAACCAGGACATGTCCGCTGGCTCGCAAAGTTATAAAATTGCTCTCTTTACTCAAAAAAAAAACCGACGATGCTATCAGCAGCTTGTCAACCAAACTGTAAGAGCAAAATCTAGATTGACAAGTAGTCTTCGAATTATGCAAAGGCCATGTTCATACATCGTCAAGAAGTATCTAATCAACATGCCCATCTCATGTTTCAAGCAGCTCAAAGCACAAAATTCCACAGCAATCCTGAATTATCGTCACTCTACAACCTTTCGTACATCAAACAAGGCATTATTCGAAAATAAAAATATACATTAGATTTATTACACAGGCAGCATGATCAAATGTTGAAACCCTCAACTTCCATGTGTCAGATGGAGTCACAGCCTAGACAAGACAAGCTTATCAGAGCAAACACATTACGAAGACACGAGGGATTGGCCACATGACAATGAAGAGAACCACACCCTGGTGTCTTCTCTGATAATGAAGAGGAAGGATGTCTGCGACGAAATCCATCTTCTTAGGCTCTCTATGCAGTGACCTACTACTGACCCCTGCAGAAGTTGCAGCGGCAGCCTCTTCCCTTCTTCCATTCACTTCGACAAATGACTTGTGGAAAACAGATGAGACATACAAGCTCTTTGCCGCCGGTGATAAGAATCCACCAGCTCAGAAAGATCTGTCTGCCGCAGTGAATGGCAAGCTCGAGACCCAAACCTTTGAGCAAATCCGTCGCTTCAAACCCAAATGATATCTTGAACTTGGGAAGCTTGAATTGTCCCACTGGAACCTTCTGTCTTGGGATATGCTTCTCTATGACTCTGGTTCGGTGCTCAACTTGTTGACCAAGTTTGAGAGACCATCATGTGCTTCCGATGCCCACAGATACATGTAAAACTGTTTTTAATAATGAAATAAGAGGACATACACATCCATTGTTGCCGCTGGGTCTGTCCCTTTCCGAGAAATATCTTGTGCTTCTGGTAAAAGAATGTACATGGAGAACTGCCTCTTGTCCCCACCTCGCTGATAAGGAAGCTTAAGTATCTTCAGCCGTCAGAAGACAAAAGGTATTGCTTCTTTGTAGTGGTCATGAACGGTGCTTGAACTGAGCTCCCATTAAGAAGGTGGAACTTGTCATCTTTTGTCGCAGATGCATCAACTTCTTAGTCCAAGCTCCTTGAATAAAGGGCATTTCCAAGAACCAGTCTAGTGGGACTTATCAACAGAACCCTGCTGGAAGGATCTTCTTGATGAGACCTGTTGTGATGTTCTCTACCCATGAGTTCACTTGACCTTCAGCAGCCTGATCAAGGCAAATACATCAATACTTAGCACAACTAGAAAAAACGTAATGCATAATACACTTGCAGTTTCTAGAATGACAAAAGCAAAGAAAGGAAGAGGCTACACAAAAAGCCAAATGGTGTTATCATAGTTCCACCAATCTAATGACCACCAAAAATTATTTCCTTTCAAACAAGACTGAGAATCCAAGACAGCATATAACATTTTCATAAAACACATCCTTTGATTCCGTCCTCCTTCTCCTTGAAAGCTACAACTAAAAAATATATTTTCTTTTGAAATAACAACCATGGGCTTTCTTTAGTAAATTTACATACAACTAATAAAAGTTTTAAAATTTTTGGATCGAGAAAAGATTGAATGTTTACATGAGTATACTGATTTAAATGTGGCACCATCTAGAAGCACCAGAAGCACTACCACTACTAATGTTTCGACATTCTAATCGTTCATCGATTGTTTTACATCTTACAAATGAAAATCCCATAATGGAAATAAATGAAAACCACATAAGGAACTTGGCCACACCTTCTCAACATGATCGAGAAACCATAGCAGTACACAGTACTTGAAAAACATATAGATACAAGCCCATATCTTTGGAAGGTCGTAGACAATTCTGTGATCTAGCATACATACTTAAGATCAGGACACTAAAATTATAAATCACATTAAATATCCTAGACATAAAGAGCACACTTTGAAATTTAGACCTCTAAATAGATAAATTTGCTCACAAACATATAAATTTGGCTATCCAAAGTCACACTGGTGCAAGGTCCAAAGTGTACATTATTCGCACAAAGGTAAACTCTACAGAGAAGCTTCTACCACAATTTGACAGAGCAAAATTGCAAACATAGAGGAGCACCCCAAGCTATATGCCTATACAGCCATATGCTACTAAAATACTAGTACAAGAAGCAGAAAGACCCCGTAAAGAGTGATATTTAAGTTTGACAAAAATGACAAGGTGATAATATGTTCATCCGGTTCTGCACAAAACAATCGAAAGACTAGACGTAATGCACTATCTAAAGTGAACATCGATCTATGATATCCACTATACCGGAGATCTGGCGGTATTTGAAGATTATAGTGACTTGAACTAGATTTCTGATGTTAATGAGATAAAGTCCACGAGAAGATATGTATCCACTCATGAGGGTGGCGCTGTTTCATGGATGTCTTGCAAGCAGATTATTGAACAAGGTAAAAAATGTAAGAGAACTCACAACACTAGATATAATTACTGTTGAAGCACATTCTCTTCGTCAACTCTTGAGTGACTTGTCTGTTGTTAACAAACCTGTACCGACTATTCTTATAAACAATGATAGTCAAACTATGATCATCGAAGTGAATAGTTTATAGAATAATATGAACTCATTAAGGCATATAAAGAGAAGATTAGCATATGTTGGTGCCGTGGTAATTAAAGGTCCCATAGGCCCTCCTAGCACTGGTCACAGCCGTGGTCCTTGAGGAGAGCAAGATGGTTGCTCCTGCCGGGGTACCTTGGATGTGTAGATCTTGTACGAGTCGTGGCTGGCTATTGTACAAGGTCTGCATCTTCAGGTGTTCAAGCAGGAAAATCTAGAAAATGACATATCTTCCAAGGCCATGTCCACCATGATGTGACAAGAAACTACGACGTGAGAATAGTTGCCTGTTCCTAGGGAGAAGATGATCCTCCCGGGAGATGAGGGAACCCCATGAAGGACCCTCGCCTCATGAAAGGACGTCATCCATGATGCCTGCGGGAGCTTCCTATGGAAGGGACATCATAAACCTGGCACCATGTGTGATGTGTCCGACATATCCTGCTGGGCCAGGACCAACCTTTGAAGCAGCGCTAAACCAATGGGACGGGACCAAGACGTCTTGTCTGTACAGACCAGTGGTCTAGCCCGCCGAGAGCTCATGGGCCATGCGTTGCATGAGCAGGAGCTATGAGACGCGTGGTGCACCATGCATCGTGGCGTTCCCCAAGCGTCATGCAGCCATTGTGGTAACCCCTTGTTGCTATGAAAGGAGGACCGTGGCTACCGAGTGAGGGGTTGGAGATATCTAGATTAGGAGGAGTACATGTGTTCTCGTTGATCTGTCTTCCCTGGGAGAACCAATAGTAGAGGTTCCCATGTAGGAGAACTCGCCTTTTTAAGGATTGAACCAACCCCCAAAAATTTCAATCTAGCAGGACTTATGGATATTACGTCGTAGTGCCAGTCTGAACCTTGGTAAAAACTAGCATCTCATTGTGTTGTTGGAGGATCTTGTTCGCTTTCACGCCCACTCCGAACCGAGGAAAGGGGGTGTCCGCATTGCCCGTGTCTGCAAATGCACCTGCGACATCTGGCATGATTGGCAGAGGGACACTAGCGCTGTAGTTCACTCCGTCTCATCTCCAATGACTTCATCTTCCTCAACACTAGTGGTCAGCATGGTTGGAAACAAAATCATGCAATGAGTTCATGAGGAGATAAGTTCCACACGGACCCGCAGTAGCCGCCTCCGACGTCGTGCATCGAGCGCATCGCCTCTAGACCTCACCCCTCTTCTGTGGTCTCCACGCCGGATGGGCAGTGGACCGAAGGGGCGACCCTATGCCAAGTGGGGTGTGATGCATGTAAAATGCATCCATGATCTTTCTAGTTTATTACACCATATTTCTTTATATTTGATAGTTTGTGGAAGTCTTAGACATGTTTTCCATCGAATTCGGGGATTTCTAAACAATCCCCCTTATTTTGGTTTTAACTCTATAGAGCAGGTTTTCTTGTTTTTGCATGGTTTGAGTTTCATGGACCTTCTGGACGTCAAACGGACCCAATCTTTTTGCCACGCATTTTTTCAGGAAATAGAAGACCATGAGAAGAAGTCAACGGGTAACACCACGAGGGCAAAAATAGGGCCTACCACGCGGGCCAAGAGTCAAACCATGTGGTAGGGCCCATCTTTTGCCTCGTGGGTCCAATTGCTGCAATCTTTACCTCTATGAAATCGTCTTGACCTAAGCTAGCTATATATACCCCCTGTTGATTTTGTGATGGGGCAGCATAGAAACACATAATACACGAAACGGGTTTAAAGACTACGAGAATAGGAGGGGAGAAACTACGGGAGCCGCTCCCGCTTGCCCCTTTGCCTCCATCGATATTATCTCCTTCATCAACATGATGAACTGCAAGTAGTTCATCCCGGAACTATGGGATTGTGGAAATAACTTGTATCAATATCTCTCTTGTGCTTCACTAATTAGAGTCACATGATCTGCCTATCATGATTGTGACCATATTTGTATTACCCCTATGGTGGATAATTTGTTGTTGAGATGCAAAGTGATAGTTGTTCTTGGTGTATTGGTAGATCTATATGTACCATGTTCTTGTGTGCTTGGTTCTAATCAAACTAGTATGCTACGACTTGTGAGGGGATGTGTGTATTAGGTGGAGTAGTTGAAAGATCATATCGAGCCCCATGTGTGGTTTTGGTAATTAATGACAATCCCTATGGACTAATGGTTGCATTGAGTTATATGTGTAGGACTTGTCCATAGACAATGCTTGAACCATTTGTTGGAGTCAAGGTTGTAAGAAGAAGATTATGTGTTGACCAAGGTGTTATTCAAGGAGTGATCCAAAGATTGGTCTTAAGGGAGTTGAGCTTATGTCAAGTGTGTCTTGAAGAATAAGATTGAGTGATCTCTCATGTGTATCCTCAAGACATCATCATTATGGAGAAAGAAGAATTGATTCGAGGATTGATCAAGTCAAAGCGCAAGTTCAAGATGAGCAACTAGAAGAGAACATATGCTTGAAGCTTGACATCTATATTGTGATCATGGATATGTGAAGATATGCTTAAAGGGAGTCTCTTCCATAGTAGAGTATGGGGGAGCAATCCGCAAGACTTCACCAAGCAAGCTCAATCAAGAAAGGTGGTCCAACTTGAGAAGATCAAGATCGTCTTATCCACCTCAAGTGGAATGCTCAAGGCAAAGGTATGATAGTGTTAGGGTTCTTTTTTACCGGTCTCATGGTGTTATTTGTGAGACCGGGTTATAGGATCGGTAGCCGTACTATCAAGAGGGGCTCTCGAGTGAGTAACTTAATTGTATCGTTCGGAGAGAGCTCAAACCTTTGCATACTTAGCATCATCTTTCTTGGTTCTCATTTGGGTTTTATCCATGTGAGGTTCTAGAGCTTGTGGTTATTTCCATGACAAGCTCTAGCTCATCAAAAACAGATTTCGCATGAAACTCTTATCGCGTTTTTGTGTTTCGAGGTTTTACTGGTTCATCTTTATAGCTATATCAAACCTTTTATCATTTGGTTTCATCCTCCTTTATTGGACTATGATGTTTCTATGGATGAAGTTGTAGAGCTTGTTGTGGTGATTCCAACGAGCCCAAGATCATCGAAAACGGAGTCCGGATGCAAAAGTTATGGCAGTTTTTGTATTGATGTTCTATTCCAGGCCGGATAATCCGGGGGGGAGGGGGGGCGGATTATTTGAATAATCCGGCCCTCGAAATTCTGCTAAGGACTTTTGGGCGCGTCACCAGTAAGGGGGCGGATTTTTGGGCGGATTTTTGCCCCGGGGGCCGGATAATCCGGCCTAAAATCCTGCAACGGCCATATTTCATGGGGGGGCTATAAAAGGCCCCCCTTCTCTTCCTTGGGCTGTTAGCTACTCCCTCTCTCTCGCCTCCATTGTTGACCTTGAGTAGCTTGCTCTCCCCTCTCCATTCCTCCCATATTTCTTGCATCTTTTGAGGGAAAAGAGAGAGAGGAGATCTAGATCTATCTTTCCACCAATCAAAATCTCCTCTAGTGAGGGGAACCTCTTGTGGATTTAGATCTTGGAGTTCTTTGTGGATTTCCTTTGTTCTTCCTCTCATATCTCTCCATAGCATTAGTTGCTTTGGTAGGATTTGAGTGATAAGGATTTGAGCACCTTGTGTGCTCTTGCCATTGCATAAGTTGCATCGGTTTGAGTTCTCCCCGGAGATTCGAGTAAGTGAAAGTTTGTGAGCTTATTACTCTTGGGTTCTTGGAACCCTAGACGGCTTTGTGGCTTTGTGGTGCCTTTGTGGCTATTCTTGGGAGCCTCCAATTAAGTTGTGGATGCGTGCCCCAAGCTTTGTGTAAAGTCCTGGTTCCGCCTTGAGGAACCCCTTAGTGGAAGAGTGAGCTAGGCCTTTGTGGCGCAAGCTCACACCGGAGAATAGGGTGAGGCCTTTGTGGCATTGGTTAGGCCTTTGTGGCGATACCACACCCCTCCAACGAGACGTACTCCCTTTCAAGGGAGGAACTCGGGAATACATCATCGTCTCCGCGTGCCTCGGTTATTTCTATACCCGAGCTCTTTACTTATGCACTTTACATTGTGATAGCCTTCGTGCTTGAAGTCATATATCTTGCTATCACCTTGTTACTTGTATTGCTTAGCATAAGTTGTTGGTGCACATAGGTGAGCCTAGTTTATTTAGGTTTTATGTGCTTGACAAAATAAACGCTAGTTTAATTCCGCTTTTGTTCAAGCCATTCATAAAATTTGATATCGCCTATTCACCCCCCCTCTAGGCGACATCTGTGTCCTTTCAATTGGTATCAGAGCCCGGTCTCTCATTTTAGGCTTCACCGCCTTGAGAGCAAAGATGTCGGCTAGGGGATTAGTGCACAATGACACTTTTATATTCGATGGCACAAATTATGATACTTGGAAAATTCACATGCTTAATTATTTTTGGGTCATGGACCCATCTATGGAGCGAATTGTAGATGCGGGTTTTTCTCCTCCAAAGGTACTCAAAATCTATCTTTAGAGGATGAGAAAAACTTGTATCTCAATGCTCAAGCTACTCATATGATTGTTAATGCTTTGCGCGATGTAATTACCTTCTCCATCACGCCTTTTCGGAGCGCTCATGAGATATGGACAAAGCTTCAAGAAAAATATGGTGTGTCCAAGATTATTGAGGATGATTGTATTCCTTCCACTTCCGGCCGCAATGAACTTTCATCCACTTCACCAAAGTGTGGCAAGACACAAGGTAATGATATGGTGAGTGGTGTTGAAACTTGCAATGGTGATAGTATGCTTACTTTTGATGATCCTTCATCTCTATCTCATTGCAATGCTTCATCTTTGGACTTAAACACTTGTAGCCCCATAAATGTTTTACATGCTTGTGTTGATAGTCCTTGCATATCATGTGTAAATTTCTTGAATAAATCTCATGATGATATGCTTGCTTTGTCTTGTTGCCATGATACAAATGCTTCTATTTCATCTAGTATTTGTGATGCTAACCATATAGAGGAAACCGAAGAGTCTTTGGGCCAAGACAAGGTCTTGAATGGAGCTTCAAGTATTTCTTCATCTTCTTCTTCTCACGGTTCCACATATGCTTTATGGCTAGGTCTTCAAATCATAATGATGTTGAGGACAATGGTGAGGATGAGGAAAATGAAGAGGACTATATTGAGTATTTAAATAAGAAGGGTATGGTGGTCTTTGATGCTTTGCATAACCATAAAAATGTTTTGCCCAACTTCTTTGAAATCATGAGTTGTGCTATTGAGAGCACGAAACTCATTGAGATGAAGAAAGAACAAATTGATAAAATGTTTTCTCTTGAGCGTGAGTATGCCAATGATATCCATGATTTAAAAAATGCTCTAGAGGAAGAGCAAGAGCTTCGGGTTTCTCTTGAGGAGAAGCTTGAATCCATTGAGGAGTCATGTAATGAAATTATTTTTAAACTCACTAAAGAACGTGACCTCGCTCTTGCCAAGTTGTCTTCTCCTATTAGTAATGATAATGATGCATGTGCTACTAACTCTAATTCTTGTGAAGCATCTATTTTGAAGGAGAATGTTGAGCTAAGGGCTCAACTTGAGTTGCTAACTAGCAAGTATGGGAAATTGGAAGAAAGTCATGAAAAGCTATCTAGCTCTAATGAGGATCTTCTAGTGTCCCATGCTCGCCTAAAGTTAGCTCATGAGGCTATATCTACAAAGGTAACATCTTGTGAGCCTCGTGTGGGCACTAGCACTATTTCCCAAAATGCTATATTGCCATGTGCTAGTGCTAGTAATTCATCCACTCATAGTATTGCTACATCTAGTGATGAATTACCCTCCTTGCCTTGTTGCTCTAACAATGTAGCCTCTACTTCCACTAGTACTTGTGTTGTAACTAACCATGTAGAGAAAATCAAAGAGCTCAAGGCCCAAGTTACTTCATTAAAGAAAGACTTGGAAAATTGTTATGAAGGGAAATCCACACTCAACAAGATCTTGAGTATGCAAAAATCCCCCAATGACAGAGTGGACTTGGATTCAAATCCAATAACAAGAACAAGTCCAAGATAAACAAGAAGAAGAAGGGCCAAGAATAAGTCAAGAATTTGGCCAAGATTGTTTGCTTCAAGTGCAAAATTGAAGGGCACCATGTTAGATCTTGTCCTTTGAAGAAGAAGCCTCTTAGTGAGAAGCAACAAGGGAAGCGGCCTCAAGTTCAAGGCCATGCTCAACCTCGAGTTGAAGAAAGGTCACTTCCCAAGAAAAATCAAGCTAATGCTCCCCTTGTGGAGAAATTAAGTGAGAATAAGGTGAAGAAAAGAACTTGCTACATATGCCATGAGAAGGGTCACATATCTTCTTCGTGCACTAGTGGTAACTCATCCAACCCTATCATAATTGAAGATGCTTATTCACTTTGCAAGGATAAGGTTGGCAATGTGTTTTGCCAAATTTATTGGTGCTCAAAGTGGTGTCAAGAAAAGAACCATTTAGGTTGCCAAACCTATTGTTACTAACTTCTTAGGACCCAACTTGGTTGGGGGACCAACAAGTCATTACTTGAACAATAGGTGTTGTTGGAGGGCATTGGAGACTTGGCTATATCACGAAGAATTAAGGGATCTTCATCAATTATATTTTCTCAAGTCAAGTCAATTGGATTATCTCGTGTCTATCATATATCCAATATTCCTCCTTGCGGTAACATGTATTCAACTTATCTACATTGAAAGTTACTCGCCCCTTTACATGTGTTGGGTTTTGTATCTTGCATGTGTTTGTATATATTTTGCTTCCTACTTGCTTCATTTTGAGTAATCAACTATGTGCATGTTGGTTTGCACACCATGTACGGTTGTTCTTGTTTGAGCCTTTTGCATCTCGTGTTATCTTACTTGGCTCTTGTGAGAGATTATTGGACCATCCTATTACGGGGGAGTAATATGCTTTGTGCATACTACAAATCAATATAATGTGTATATTTGAGGTTGTGTCACATAGTGTTGATATTATAAATTATCTTGCTTCTATGTGGCATGTTTTCTCAAACAAGTTCCAATTTGCCAAATTGTTTTATTACTCATGTTTTGGATCTTGTTTGTGAGATACTTTCTTGATAGGATTTTCCTAAAATGTGGAATGCTACATCAAAGTTGGAAAACCATTAGCTTCAAGTTATCTTAATCATTGCTTTGCGTGATTGTTTAACTATTTGAGTCTATCAAGAATATCTTCTTTAGCATGGTGATTAATTCTTATCCTTCTCCGTATGCTTCTTTGTTGTGAAGATGATCTTGGATTTATATGTAAACTACCACCGGGAAATAAATCCAAATACGTCTTGTTCTTGGACAATTGGTACTATATCATGTGGCACATGTATATTGATCATCTTTACATTGGCTATTGCTTTTAATTGCCTTATCTCTAGCCAAAATGTATTTGTTTTAGCTCCCATTGTCTTCCATAACTTTTGTTATTCCATTTGATTTTGTTAAACTTGTTTTGTGTTATTTATATGTAGGTAGATGTGATGATCCCACTTGTGTGCATTTTGTATTCAAATGCAAAATCATAAATAATGCACTAATCTTGGGGGAGCTCTCCTATATTTGTTATAACACACTCTTTGTGCTTATTTCAATTGGTATTGGTTTTTTGTTGGAAGACAAATCTTTTCTTTTTGGTACTTAGTGTGCCATCATAAAAAGTGTGGAGAGTTTGGTTTGTTTGTTTGAACCTTCCTCTCTTTGGGAGTTGGTGATCTCAGTCCTTATTCTTTATTTCTTACTCTTAAAATGAGATATGTCTTTGAGCATGTGTGTTTTAGTTATGCTTTATGCTCATTGGCCTTTGCTTGGTTCACTAATTGAACTTTGGAGTCAATCTTGTGTTGATTTGATTCATTGATATAATTTGGACAACCTTTTGTCGCTTCACAATTTTGTGTGCTCGCTTGTCCTTCTTGGTGTTTTGTCCAAATTGTATCTTCTTTGGCTCTAGAAAGTCTTGTGCATGCATATTTACTAAATGTATACTTTATGGCATGCTTTTCTTTCTTTGATCAAATATATAGGAGAAGCTCCATCAAATCCTAAATCGGCTAAGATGTGCATAAAATTCAATTTCATATATATATGCACATATTTATGTGGAGTTTGTCCTATATGTTGTAGTTTCTAACTACTTTGGACCCAATGAGTTTGGGGACCATCTTGTACTTGAACTTTGTTTTAGGTACATGGAGATATATTGGAGTTTGTCTCAATAATAAGGATGAAGTGGTGACTAAATGATAATTTGAGGCAAGCTAGGATTATTGAAGAACTCCTATCTACTACATCCTACCATTATATCTCGGTAACAAGTATCTTCTTCATGCATACTTCTCTAGTATCCAACCTTGTGTAGGTTGTTTTATGGCATTGAAAATCTTTATTTGCAAATGTTGTGCTTTTTGCAAGGATTCTAATGAAACCTCTTTATTGCAAATGTGAGCAAGTTGAGATGAGGACATATTATTGGGAACATATAAAAATCATGCTCATGATTCTCCTATCCCATATATGTCAACTTAGCAATCTTTTTGCATATCAATTCCTCAATAAGCTCACATGTGCAAAATTGATGAAATTGCAAATTTATTTCTTCCGTTTGGTATCCTTCATTTTGATACTTGTTGTTTTTATCAAAGCATCCCAACTATCTTCTTTCCCTTGTTGATATTTGCGATGTCTTTGACATGTTTGTGGTTGAAGTTCATCAATATACAATAAGATAAATTGAGCCTTTGGCCATGCTTTAAAAGCAAAAATCTCATTGGTATATTGCATGACTTCATTTTGGATATCTTGTTCTATTCTTAGTATCTATTTTGTGTGTATATGTTTCTTTGTGATAATTATCTTTGTGATATTGTCTACTTAGAAACTTATACACATGAGAGATGATATCTCATTATTTGATATCTTATTTGAACCTTATGTGTTGGGATGGAATTCTAAGCAATATCATTCATTGAAGACTATGTGGATGCTCTATGCTTATCATTGTGTTAGTCTTATAATATTCTTTGTCATTCCTATCACACATTCCTTTGGTTGAGCCTTTTAATATATTGTCCCTTGCTTGTTGCTCAACCATTTGTTTGATGCAAGTGTAAGCTTAATTTCTTCTCTATGATCTCTTGCAAATGGTTGCGTTTTAAATGTTATTGAGGGAGTGAGGACTCCATGTTGTGCAAATTGTATTCAAATACAAACATTCCAATTTTTGCATGTACCTTGGGGAGCTTCCTCATTTCATTTAAAGCACCATTTTGCGGTTAGCATAGTATTTAATTTCACTTGGTATCATTTTGTTTGAATAATATTGAGGGAGTGATGATTCCATGTGTGTGCACCTTATACTTCAACTCAAATAGAATATTTTGTGCACACACCTTGGGGAGCTTCCTCATATTATTTAGAGCACCTTTTCGATCTTATCATAATATCTTTATTCAATTTGTTCTTTGGATTGTTTGATTGCTCTCTTCATTTGTTGAAGTTTATCCATCGTGTTATCTTATTTTTTTTGCAATCTTTGATCCTCAATATAGTTTCATTTCCTTCAAAAATTTGCCTTTGTATATGTGCATGTGTTTTCACTCATTTATTTTGGATATGCACACCATTTTGGAGGAACTCTCACTATATTGGCCTTCTAAGATTTTTTTCGCCCATTTTGGCAATGGATGCCAATGGGGGAGAAGTTTCGAGGGTTTAAAGGGAATTGGCTTTTATGCTTTGGTTTGTTCTTAAGCATTTGCCTTGCATGCTTTGCATGGTTGAGTATATAGTGGAAACTCCACCAACAACCTTGGTTGGAAATATATGCAATGAAATCAAGATCATTCACACATGCATAGATTGTGGGGGAGTTTGCTCTATATATGGTGGTTTTACTAACATCACATACTTTTGTAGTATTTGATGTTAGTACAACCATTTTGGTTCTTTGAATTCATTATATAAACCCTCTCAAAGAGATTGTCATCAATTACCAAAATGGGGGAGATTGAAAGATCATATCGAGCCCCATGTGTGGTTTTGGTAATTAATGACAATCCCTATGGACTAATGGTTGCATTGAGTTATATGTGTAGGACTTGTCCATAGACAATGCTTGAACCATTTGTTGGAGTCAAGGTTGTAAGAAGAAGATTATGTGTTGACCAAGGTGTTATTCAAGGAGTGATCCAAAGATTGGTCTTAAGGGAGTTGAGCTTATGTCAAGTGTGTCTTGAAGAATAAGATTGAGTGATCTCTCATGTGTATCCTCAAGACACCATCATTATGGAGAAAGAAGAATTGATTCGAGGATTGATCAAGTCAAAGCGCAAGTTCAAGATGAGCAACTAGAAGAGAACATATGCTTGAAGCTTGCCATCTATATTGTGATCATGGATATGTGAAGATATGCTTAAAGGGAGTCTCTTCCATAGTAGAGTATGGGGGAGCAATCCGCAAGACTTCACCAAGCAAGCTCAATCAAGAAAGGTGGTCCAACTTGAGAAGATCAAGATCGTCTTTATCCACCTCAAGTGGAATGCTCAAGGCAAAGGTATGATAGTGTTAGGGTTTCTTTCTTACCGGTCTCATGGTGTTATTTGTGAGACCGGGTTATAGGATCGGTAGCCGTACTATCAAGAGGGGCTCTCGAGTGAGTAACTTAATTGTATCGTTCGGAGAGAGCTCAAACCTTTGCATACTTAGCATCATCTTTCTTGGTTCTCATTTGGGTTTTATCCATGTGAGGTTCTAGAGCTTGTGGTTATTTCCATGACAAGCTCTAGCTCATCAAAAACGGATTTCGCATGAAACTCTTATCGCGTTTTTGTTGTTTGGAGGTTTTATTGGTTCATCTTTATAGCTATGTCAAACCTTTTATCATTTGGTTTCATCCTCCTTTATTGGACTATGATGTTTCTATGGATGAAGTTGTAGAGCTTGTTGTGGTGATTCCAACGAGCCCAAGATCATAAAAAACGGAGTCCGGATGCAAAAGTTATGGCAGTTTTTGTATTGATGTTCTATTCCAGGCCGGATAATCCGTGCTGGAGGGGGGGCGGATTATTTGAATAATCCGGCCCTCGAAATTCTGCTAAGGACTTTTGGGCGCGTCACCCAGTAAGGGGGGCGGATTTTTGCCCCGGGGGCCAGATAATCCGGCCTAAAATCCTGCAACGGCCATATTTCGTGGGGGGGCTATAAAAGGCCCCCCTTCTTCTTCCTTGGGTTGTTAGCTACTCCCTCTCTCTCTCTCTCCTCCATTGTTGACCTTGAGTAGGTTGCTCTTCCTCTCCATTCCTCCCATATTTCTTGCATCTTTTTGAGGGAAAAGAGAGAGGAGATCTAGATCTATCTTTCCACCAATCAAAATCTCCTCTTAGTGAGGGGAACCTCTTGTGGATTTAGATCTTGGAGTTCTTTGTGGGTTTCCTTTGTTCTTCCTCTCATATCTCTCCATAGC
Source organism: Dactylis glomerata (assembly GCA_007115705.1). NCBI lineage: Eukaryota > Viridiplantae > Streptophyta > Magnoliopsida > Poales > Poaceae > Dactylis > Dactylis glomerata. Next base: position 2,969,523 of record QXEO01000803.1, read on the forward strand.
ATTAGTTGCTTTGGTAGGATTTGAGTGATAAGGATTTGAGCACCTTGTGTGCTCTTGCCATTGCATAAGTTGCATCGGTTTGAGTTCTCCCCGGAGATTCGAGTAAGTGAAAGTTTGTGAGCTTATTACTCTTGGGTTCTTGGAACCCTAGACGGCTTTGTGGTGCCTTTGTGGCTATTCTTGGGAGCCTCCAATTAAGTTGTGGATGCGTGCCCCAAGCTTTGTGTAAAGTCCCGGTTCCACCTTGAGGAACCCCTTAGTGGAAGAGTGAGCTAGGCCTTTGTGGCGCAAGCTCACACCGGAGAATAGGGTGAGGCCTTTGTGGCGTTGGTTAGGCCTTTGTGGCGATACCACACCCCTCCAACGAGACGTACTCCCTTTCAAGGGAGGAACTCGGGAATACATCATCGTCTCCGCGTGCCTCGGTTATTTCTATACCCGAGCTCTTTACTTATGCACTTTACATTGTGATAGCCTTCGTGCTTGAAGTCATATATCTTGCTGTCACCTTGTTACTTGTATTGCTTAGCATAAGTTGTTGGTGCACATAGGTGAGCCTAGTTTATTTAGGTTTTATGTGCTTGACAAAATAAACGCTAGTTTAATTCCGCTTTTGTTCAAGCCATTCGTAAAATTTGATATCGCCTATTCACCCCCCCTCTAGGCGACATCTGTGTCCTTTTAGTAGTATTTTAGTATGCTTGGGGAAGTGATTGAAATTCTTGGGCTGCTCTGGTTTTCACCTTCCTATGATTACCTTACTAGGGAGAAAGGAATACTTATGCTTTGTGTCGTCCAGTGATAGAAATGACGGTCTTGTTTGCTCAAAGTTAGCATGTTTGTGTTCAACATCATGTTATAGATCTTAAGGCAATGCTTTGTTAGTTCTTAAATTTGACATTGAGAAGTTTCCCTTGTCATGGGAGTATTAGGGAATCATTTTGTATTGACTCTATGCTAGAACATGATGGCCATGTCAATGCTTATCAATGACTCCTTGTTTGTTTGCATGCTCTTAGTTTGTCGATCACCACCACCTTGTTTTTAAGACAGAGAGAGAGAGAGAGAGAGATCAAGTGAAACCATGATATCTAGTCCCTTTTTAGCCAAAGGAAACCTTCCACTAGTTTACTTGATGTTTACTTCCAGTTTTTATACCCAAAAAATACAAAAACATTGTTTACTAATTCTTGTTTTTTGAAACCTGCAAGCTGTGAGTGCTTGACAACCACTCTGGTTAGTTGGGGCGTAAAAATGTTGTTTGCTGTTGCAAGTTGCTTGAAGAGTCTAGAGAGGAGAACCACCATCTTCCCCAAGAGTATGATATAAACCCTTGAGTCACCCTTGTCGGTGAAACTTCTCTTGTTGCATCACTCTTTGCTTGGAGCCCAATGAGTGGAATTTTGAAGAGTAGATTTGTGGCCATAAGGGTGCGTACTAGTGAAGCGAGTGACCTAGAGGCTAGTCCACAGGACAACCTCTGCCACCATCGATGCATCTGTCATGTGAACCGCACGCGTTGCATGGAGAGGCTCCTTCGGGGTAGAATTCTCCGCGCCCATCACGCAACACACACTTGTTGGTGTAGTGCATCGTGCATTTGTCACTGGAGTAGAAGGCCCCTTCTTATCGCGAGGAGGTTCCCTCACCTAGTAGGAGCTCGAGAGCTACTCTACACTGTAGAGCCGTACCGCCCCTGAGCGTGTGCAGCCCAGCAAAAGTGTTGGTCGTCGCGAACGAATTGCTCCATTTTCCTCCTCCAGACGCAACCCAGAGGGAAAGTGTGGGTTGCTCGTATCGTTGCATTTGCGGCGTATGCTCGCGGACATCCTGGAGCGGAGCCCTCGCAAAGTTCCATACTTCTGCCTCCGGAGAGGGCACCAATAGCAGGTGCTCTGGTAGCTCCTTACCAGCCGGCTTTATCCTTGCAACTAGAAAAAGAGACAGAATGCATTATTGCCTGAGCCTAGCACCGTTGTGAGCGACAGTGCCACGATGAGTATGGCACTCACTATGGCCGCACCAACGACGATGGCACCGGCCATGGTTCCGATGGATCTTCCTCACCTCCTACCGGCGATGAACTCTACAACAAGTTCAACGACTAGTTGGAGGAGGATGCCCATCGAGCGCTAGCGGGGGCTCTATTTCTGAGACAACTCGGAGGACATCATAGGTCTAGCATGGGCCGCCGCCCTCCACTAGGACGGATTCCGAGCCTTCGTGTCAGAGTTGTGTCTCGTAAGATGGTCGGAGAAGTTCCGGCCTGAGGTACCGACAAGTTCTACGACAAGGCAAACCCAATAGAGTTCCTAGAAGTGTACTCTAGGGCTTGCCTAGGTAACAAGAAGTTCTTGGCCAATTGGTTTGCTTCGGCCCTGAAGCCAAATGCCAGAACGTGGCTCATGAACTTCCCACAAAACTTAGTCTAATCCTAGAGGAACTTGTGCGACCAGTTCATTGGAGCTTTCCAAGGAGGGTGCAAGCATCCGACATGCCAGCGACCTCCACTTCTTGCCACAAAAGCCTCACTAGTCTCCATCACCTTTGTTTTACACCAATGTGGGCGATGTGAAGATGCACAAGAAGATAAGCACACGAGAAATCACCACTAACGCCGAGTTGTGTCGACTGGTGGACAAGTGTGCCTGTGTTGAAGAGGCTCAAGAGCTTCCAGGAGAAGCTAGGCCTGAAGCTGGATACTTCGTCAAGAAGAAGAATCACATGAAACAATACTCGAAGCAGGTCCTAGATGGAATGCCGCATGATCAACGTGACGTACAAGACTTCCAAGACCTAAGGTGCAACATGGAAACACCTACCATCGGCACCAATATATATATCGAATACCATTCATCCAGAAGAGCAGGTCGATCATCTACACCAGGTTGTCCATTTGCAAAAATTCGTTCGATGCATCTATAAGTCAATTGAGTTCAACTTCTAAAGTCTTGTACAATCCCGTGGTTACACCGATAATAAAATCTAAAAGAAGTTCTTTGTCATCTATATCGTGTCTTTGATCCAAACCAGTTGACCCCCCTTGCCGAACAAATAACTCACGAGTGATCCTTAGAGTGAGATTGCCACGAGATCGTGAAATCTATCCTTTGTTAGTTGGCACGCCAGGTAGGGGGTGCATGCGTCATACAGACCGGGTCCACATCAATGCCTCAACGGCACATGCCCATAGTCAAGTCAGGAATGGCCTTTGATGCATGCATAGCTCGGGGCTAGCCCAAGATCTTTAGCCCTTATGCAATCTTTGGAAAATGTATACTTCCTCTAATCGGAAACATGTGTCATTGACTTAATACAAACTTTGAACTAATTTAGTATAAAATCACAACACTTATTTCTGATCGGAGAGAGTAAATCTTATTCTAAAACCTAAAGGCCGCTAGGCTACCCGGCTTCTCACGCTATCAGCCATTGCCACGGAACGTTGGATCGATACGAACAGTAAAAAAATTCTCCCACTTTTCACCCCAGCCGTTCGATCAGGTAATTTTTTTTGTCACCTGCCACTTTTCCTATTGGGTCGATGACGAGTGGGGCCAGACACAAGTGGGGCTGATGGACAGAGGCTGCCGCTCTACTTCATTTCCGTGGCCTTCGCAGTGAAACCCTAGATCGGGGAACAAAACCTCCCCCCAATCAGCTACCTCTCTCCAATCCCCGTTCCTCTTCCTCCCCAATCGGGCGAGCTTCCCATGGCGGCGCCTCATCAGCAGACCCTCCCAACCCCCCTCATCCTCCACACAGGCAGAGCTTGGCGAGGCGCGCGTACGGCAAGAGGAGGCGCGTGTATGGCGAGAGGAGCTTCGTGGGGCACCTCCTCCCCAGATTGAGGCGGCCATGAGATGCGCATCAATAGGAAGAGAAGAGGAAGAGGAGGTGGCGCGGGGGAGACCGGCAAAGACGACGGTGCATCAACAAACGAACACGACGACGTGACGGGCTAGAGCTAGCCTCTGCGAGCATGAGTTCGTGGGCAAGCGTGAGCTCGCATGGGATCCCATCTACATGGATCTGCACCTCCTCGCGTGAGCATGCCTGCAAATGTATTTTTTGTTGATTTTCTCTTCATCTACTTGTGACTGATTCTGCTAGCATGATAGATCTGAGTAATTCCTATCCAGGGCTTCCTCTCTCTCCTCTTGATCTTCTATGGAACAGCAGGGCGTAGGAGGACGGCCAGGAGGTGGCCACCTGCTTCCATAATCCATGAGGAAGCTGGAGCTCCCCGCCCCCCTCTGCCACAGACCTAGGTATGTGCTCTATCTGTTGATTGAAGAATATTGGCTGCAAAATAACGTTTAATCTCACTGTTTTACCAATAGCTTTTGGGCTAGCAAATTATAGAGCAACTACTGTTCAAAATGTGTGAATACTTTGTTGCACTCGATGTTTTTTTTGATACATTTGCTTGTTGAACTCATTGATTTTATTGTGGAAAATATATGAATAGGTTTACATAGCTACAGAGGAGAGTCGGCGGCGGCCAGCATCAAGAGACGCGCCGTGTTTCTGGTTGCACCTAATTTAATATATATTCTGAAGGTATGGTTTGGATAGTCAGGAGTTTCCTCTACTTATTTCATGTTTCTATGTCCTTGCATGGAACTGAAAGTATTGCATTATTTTTTTTGTAATATTTCTTGGTTCGGCTTCCCAAAATTGATACTAATTATGATGCATATTTTGTACTGTATTATTTTTGATATATTTATTTGTGGCATGTATGGCAGGTACGGCAATTAATTCTCAAAAGAAAGAAAGGTATCTTATATTTACCCTTTTCCGTATCCTGGATGGTTGTTTAAATTATTTGGGTGCATGCTTACTCCTCTTGACGATGTCAACCTTTTCATTGCAAATCTTACTGCTTGTGTCATAGGATTAACACCATTTGAGTCCCTGAATATTTGGTTGTAGTAAATGATTTTGGCTTATCCATATAAATTCTTGGTTGTTCAATTCTTTCATGGTTTCTTCTCCTTCGCATGCTATATTCTCTCGTATGTTATCAGTATCAAATATATTCTACATTGTGTTTTGCTCTTACTATATTTGATTGTTAGGATATACTAATTATGGAGAGGCGGGGAAGGCGGCGGCCAGTTGTGGAGAGGCTGTAGGCAGCGGTGGGTGGTGAGGGACTGTGGGCAAAGCAGCGGGCGGCGCTCCTCCGCCTCTTCTAGGAGACGACCAGGGCGATGGTGACCAGCACACGACACCTTCCATATGCATCTTCCGCCGTGAGTTCCTTCTTTTTACTTTTTCCTGTAAGGTTTGGGGTGCAGCCTGTAGATTCTCACTCTGATTTTGTTTTGTTTCTTTTTTCTCTAAGGTTTCGCATGTGGCAGATTCTAACATTGATGGGGAGACGGCAGAGGGCATCTGAATCAGAGCAAAACACTATCTCGGTCCTCCTACATCTTCCCACGTGAGTTTCTTCTTTCTTTACTCAGATTTAATTTCTGTATTTTTTCTAAGGTTTCTTCCCACGAGTAGGAACTAGGAACGTGGAACCACATCCCCACTTTTTACACTTTTTAGATATCTATTTGTCAGTACTTTGTTTTGAGTCCTTTTGTTTTCTGAGATGAAATTATTTTGTGTGCCTTACACTAGCTTCTGATGGCTTGTCCTTTTTGCAAGTGATAAGAAGGAAGATGACGCTTAGTGCAGGATACTTTCTTTCAACAAGATGGAACAACAAGCTGGTTTCTTTTTCTGACTGAATTGTCTGAAACTCTGGGACATTGTAGGTTAATTTCAAGTATCACTGCATAAATAGTCATTTCTTTGATATGTTTTCTCTTCTGCTGATTCTAATCACACAATTGTAGGTTTTGAGAATACCAGATAAAGGTGCTGATTTTGTTAGAATTATACTCTATGACGTCTCCTATTTGAGTTGGATATGCAAAACTTGACAATAATACTTGCAGCGGCACAATTTGAGAAGCTGGAATATACTGAAGAACATAACAAATAAGAGCTGACCTTGATTGTATTGAGAAGGTTGGAAAATTTATTTACTTGCTCGCAGCTGCATCAGTCTGTACAAACATATCCTAATCCTACATGATCTAACTTGTGCAGCCACTTTAATATAATTTTCAGGTCTTTTCTCCATTGGTTTAGAAGTGCAAGCAATTTTGTTACATCTTGTTTCTTTGGTATGCTCTCTGTCATTCAACCAAAAATGATTTTTGCATCCACCACTAAATCATGTGAACGATTTTATTTATGCTTCTCAGTTGTTGTACTCCATAATAATTTCTCTGGGTAAGACTTAGCTTTCCTTTAAGTTTAGTTAATGCTGCTCCCTGGTATTTTTAGGTGGACCATAACTATTTGTAGGAAGTGGTCCTTTTCTTACAAAAATAGATCTAAGAATTAAAGGATTGCAAAAATATATATAAGAATAAAAAAGGTGATTAAGATTGCCTCATAGGTCGTGTATCAATGTTTTCACTTACCATAGAACATGAAGATTTCGAAATTATCCTGGCAATATAGGTTTCTGAGATAACAGTAGCTCATACAGATAGCTGCAGCTGTTGGTTGGACACCACTGCTTCAAAGTTATTATGTGCTCCCCAAATTCAACTCTTTTTTGTTTGGTTTCAGGGCCAGAGCATAGTTGCAACCTTGTGAAATTTTAAAGTTTAACAAGTTGATGCATTCTAAGTTTCACATGAAGTTCTGGATAGTAAATGCGATGCAGATTTCATATGAAGATTATTCTGGATTAGATTTCCGATTAGACTAGGGTACCCTGCAGAAACATACGCTACTTACCTGCAGAAACATGCACGCTATTTCCTATTCTACCTGATTCTCAGAGTTGGTGCTTTTACTCTGTATTTGGGATTCCTACAAGTTAAACCATCTATACTATGTTATTTTTTTTACTTGATGGTCCTATTTACTCATCTAATTTGTATTGCAAGTTTCAAAATGAATATGCTTGGGTATTTGCAGAATTTTAGTGGGGTGCTAATTTTTTTTTCGAGAATGTGGGGTGCTAATTTTATATAAGGGTAACATGGATAGACAAAGAGAACTAAATCTGGGGTGTTTTTGTGAAACTAGAGGGAAAGAGCAATCCTGTGACATGACCTCTTGGTTTCCTTGGTCATGAAATAGTCTGAATCTGTAAAATGTATGATGAGTGCCTGGGAAAGAGGTAGATATTATTGTTGTGACACCATTGTGGTTTCATTTTTTTGGTTTCTGCATTAGCATTTCATGGAACTCGCATTATGATCTCTTTGTAGCTTCATATAAACGAGTGTTGACATGGTCATTTTACAGAGTGGGAAATAAAATAGGTAGGTCGATAGAAGCGTTGTGCATGCACTCATGCTCCATGATATACACTGAATCGATACCATTGACCCATTCTATTTCTTTCCCTGCAGTTTGGAATTTTTGTATCTCTGCGACCACTGGACGAACTGAGCAAGGAACAACAGGTGTTTTTCTTATCTTTGTGCATGTGTTGATGCTCCATGATATGTACTAAATCGATACCATGGAACACAAAGTTGTTTTTCTTTGATGGAAATATAGAGATTTATTTCCTTTGTTCCAACTCTTGGTTCTTATCTAAATAGTCAATAAATGACGAGAAATATATGGAGCTTAGTACAACTATTGGTTTTCCATTACATTGATATCTTCTGGTTAGGCTATGAATTGTTTTATTAATGAAGCACTTGATCTGTTTGGCCTAAGGCGTTGGTCTATTCTTGGAAGGCCTAGAATCCAGTTCATTTGAGAGTAGTAATTCTCATTGATGTAATAGTCCCTTTCTGTTCTTTACTGATCAGGCCATGGAAGGTGGAAAAAATGGACTCACATTGCTTGGTGGGTGGTATGAGTATGGACCGCAAACACCTGAGGTATATACTCTTGATGCATCTTACTATTGTATACAGTGGTCCTTTAGCCATAAAGTAAGATGGAATTGAAGGTGAGCAGCCAATTTTAAACTTCGAATTTAAAGGGCAGGTGGAACGTGATGGCCCATTTGAATTAAGATATCAAAAAATTTCTTCTTCAAGGTCGTGAGAATATCCGGCCATAGAGGCCCTCTCCTGTGAATTAAGAGATATCAGAAATTGCCATCTTTAATTTTTTTTTACCGCTTTCTGGTATCAATTGCTGAGGAAGTAGTATGTTTAATAATTTTGGCTTCCATCAATTCTTCTCAACTAGCATTTTTAGATTTTCCCTTCAGTAATTAAGTTGAAATTGCCATCGCTAAGTTCTTGTTTTACCGCTATCTTGTGCAGATGCTAAATAATCTTTTGAATTGCAGTTAGATGTTCTTTCCAGTTGGAAGTTTGATATTTTGTCGCCTATAATCTTGCATTCCATGCTTTAATCTCAAAATTGAGAAGATGAATTGGTGGGTTTGGGCAATGATTGTCTTTCTTTATTTTTTCTTTGAGGCAAGATTACCAATATGGATTAGCTATGCTTGTCACACTGCATGGTATCATGTACTTTTGATGCTGTTGATGATTACTTATGGGAGTAGAGATAATGGAGTGCTTTTCTTTTTTCTTGAAGAAAATTTATTCATTTCTGCATTATATTCTTTTGTCATGGTTCTTCATTTTGGTAGAATAATTTTAGGGAAAAGATTACTTGTCTAGATGAACAAGTTAATTAGACTGGGACTGTTGATGGTTAGATAACCTTTTGTTATTGTTGATAACCATGGATGAACTAAGAATAGGACGTGAGATAATTTTTGAACTCTCTTATTTCTTTCGAGACAGTTAGATTTACCTCCATCTTTCTAGGACTGGGACTGCTGATGGTTGGGACTGCATTCTCTTGAAAACCTCCTATTTTTCCATTCAAGAGAGTGTTGAGATTGCGATTGGCATCTCAGTTAGAAATGTATTAAGAATTTGTGTAATTGTTTGTATCGCTAACAGAGATTGGGTTTCAAATTTCTTTACTGACTGGCTTTGTTTTATAGGATAACTTGTTAATGGATGATCTTTTGGCAATAGATGCTACCACTCTATACTGAAGAATATTGGATTTTGATATATCCCAGCAATACTCCTCGCTGCCCTCCTCTCAGGTGGTTGTCCTGCAGAGAGCTACATGATTATTTATCCATGTAGTCATGTTATCCTGTAGAGAAATTGGGAGTACTGGAAATATCCTCTAAGCATGTCAGTTAACTCAAGGATTCAGATTCGGTGGTGCTTACTTTTGCTGCACACACATACACAGGATTTGGATCCAGTTTTGCTTACTTCATGTTCAGTATAGAGCCACTCATCTATCATAAAAATAAATGATGAAAACTACAGCAAGGCACACATGTTAATATTATTTGGAGTCAGCTAATAACAATCATGAGCTATATGCTATGAATACTTACTGAAGTATGGTATTGATGTTTTCCACAGAGCTGACAACAAAGGGAGAACACCGAGAAGAGTATATGTCGAGGAAAGAGGAGGGCAGAGGGATTATCTAGCTTACTGAAGCAAGGTATTGATATTTTCTCTAGAGCACCAATATGTTCTTTATTTGATGGTGTCCAACTTATGGTAGCTTAATGTATATGTGACTGAATTGGTGTGGAGTATTCCATACGTCCCTAATAATTTTTTGCATCTGGTGAGTTCACTTTTGATGGATGAATGTAAGGTAATATAGCTATTGTATTTATTGCTTGCATCATTGATTATTCGTTATGCTTGATTTCCAATGCTGAAAGCCTTAATATCAATCACTTGGTGTTATGCACTTCTTGGCATGTGTCTTGTTTATCTTAATACAACTACATGGACATACTGGATAGCAATGCCTATTAATTTTGTTCAAAGAATACTTGGGAGCACTATCTAGAATTTCTGTTTTGGTGTTAGATCTTTGGACATCAGGTCTTAAAATTTTAGGTTCAGTGCTACTTGCTTTTCCCTGCATACTTAGGATTTATCATTTGCTGCTTCAGTAGCCTTTGTTTTTTTTTCCTTCAGATAATATATGATGCAAGCATTTACATTATAGATTCTATGATGGGTTTCTGTTCTAATTTGTTCCTTTCTTTCGCAGGTTCTTTTCTGTACAGGTCAACTCCTAATTAGGAGTACTTTTTAGGAGCTCAACTTGCAGTGGGATACATAGAGAAAACTAATAACAACCTTGACGCGCGCCAACCCTCAACGAGGCTCTCTTTCAACAGCATCGAGCGGATGTTGGTGGGACCAGTCTAGCTTCCAACGACACCTTTAATTTCTTCTCTTTTCAGATTCAATATGCCAAAATTGTTACGTGGGCCATTGTGTATAGAAAATCTAGAGCTCAACTCAGAATTCTGAATTTCTTGATTTTTTTGATGTTCAACATGAGTTTATGGCTACAATACTGTCTCGCTGCTGGCCTTTGCGCCAGTGGTGCAACGGGTCAATCTATTCTTGCTGCATATCTGTGTCTTGCTTATATGACTTCTGTTCAGTTTCGTAGTACTCAATAGCATATTGTCTAATTTCTTAAAATTCATGGATATATATATTAATAATGGATAACAACATAGATCATGTGTCAGTGGATTCAGTTAACCATACTTAGATTCTCAATTACTTTCTTTACGGCTAAACAAAAACCCATTGGTGAAATTGTGGTTTTTGGACCAACATCTAAAAACTTGTGTAGCATAGGTTTACAAGACTACTATTTTTATTTGAATTAAAATAATTTACTTGGTGGCTCCAGTGCCGCTTCAGATTTACCTTTGCGCCAGTGGCGCAACGGGTCATCTAGTTAATTGAAACGGAGGTAGTAACCTCGGCTTAGGGATCAAATCTTTAGTCGTTTCTTATTCTAGTGAAGAATCTTTCCGTCATTTCAAGAACAAGCTAAACAAGCTAAGAAAGGGATCACCTTAGTTTGGAAGTCCACCGACTGGGTTTCGGCCTTGTACTTGCCCACAGCAATATCCTTGAAGGAAGGCTTGAGCGGGAGCGACGCGTCGACAAAGACGCCGTTGGCGAAGGCGACGCGCGGGCCGCCGGCGGCGGAAGCGTCAGCGAGCACAACCTGCACGACCATCTCGGAGAGCTCGTGGAGGCCCTCAGCGTTCCCTGGACCTGCAGCCCCGATTGTGGCGGCGATCTTGTCGCGGGTGGCGCCGCCAGCGCCGGCGGCGAGAAGGCTGAGCGCGACGTGGAGGGAGAGCGGGGAGAAGACGACGTTGCCGGAAGAGCCCTTGAGGCCGGAGGACGACGACATGGCGGAGGCGAGGCGGAGGGCGAAGCGGGTCTGGTGCTCGATGAGGAGACGGCTGTCGGTGGTTGCCATGGCCGAGGTGGTGATTCGTCCAACTGGAGACTTCAGGGTGCTTTGTCAGGGGTTCCTGAGAAAGAGTATAAATGGGGCTAGAGTGAGCGGAAAGTCTCGCAGGATCGGGGACAGGCAGCATCCGCATAAAGCAAAAAAAGAATTGTATTCCCTGACGCGCGCGATGTATAACCCCATTTCGCTTGAGCCATTTATGCTGTGGACTCCGCCCGTTTATCTGTGGTGGCAGGTTCGTTTGCTTTGTTGCGATTCTTTCGATCCATTGTAGGGGTGCATCTAAACCTGGCAATGGTTCTATTATGAGAACGTATCAACTATCAAGTACTCCAACCTGTGGAGTACTCTGGCTGCACCATCTGAGTCTTAGACGTGTACGATCTTTTTTTTTGACACTGTAATCCGCTCTTTATTCATAAGATAAAAACAAGTTACAAGTTACGAACGAACAGACCTTACAGAATTGAAAAGATAGGATAAACCTATGCAAAAAACCAGCGTCTATCCTCCTCCTTCGACACCACCAAAGCGAACGCCAAAGGGACGGAAGACAGATCACCACAACACCCGAGCTCGACGCGGCTCCATCGCTGATCAGCAGCTTTTCGGACCTCCAAAGTAGTTTGCCGGAGGCAAAACCATTGTCGTTGAAAGAATCAGACCGAGGCAACATGTCCTCGGACACGCGATCGAACTCCAGAACTGGTACCCCCCTACGACTACAACGTCGGGGGAGGAAATCAGAACTGCCGGCCTCCATCCACAAACCCAGCATAGGATACACCATCTTCCGTCTGTCACATACGCAGACAAACGTCTGCACGTACTCCTGGACAACACATCCTTCCTGCTCCACCATGACGTCGGAGCCAATGCCATAGTAACGGGGACAGAGCAGGAGGATGAACACAACTGATGGGATCACCGCCTCCGCCTCGACGACACCATCCAAGAAACTGAAAGCCGCCGATCCGAGGAATCGGCAAACACACGATGCCATCAACTCCGAGACGCCGCCATGAAGGACACCGCCGGTGTGGGAGTGGAGCTGAGGCAGATTTATTCGTCCGGGCGCCGCTCCCACCACCCCAACGGCGCTCCACGACCTGCAAAACCAAACCCTAACTACAGAGCGGAGAGACCGGATCCCCCCTCCCCACCGCCGCCGGAGCAGGCGGAGGGAGAGGGGACCAGCACGGCCGATGGAGATCGGGTGGAAAAGGCGGCGCCTCCCTGATCGCCTCTGGCGGCTAGGTCAGGGAGCGAAGGAAAGGCAGAGGTTAGATCTAACTTGGTGGAAATTAACTAGTTCTCTTGCATGTACGTACTGCTGGTCAAGTTGCATGTACTGCTGTATGTACTGCGGGTCGTTTTGTAAAAGTACCAGGAGAAGTGGCCGCACAATCGTAGCAAGTTTAATCATGTTCATAGTTTTAAAAACCGGACCGGTGATCGAACCGATGAGGCTGTTGGTTTAGGTTTTTACCGGTCGGACCACTGGTTCACTGATTCAAGGTCTGTTTTTTACGATATAAAGCATATATATTTACTCATAAATCCTGCAATAAATTGATAATTACGCATGCAACAAATATTTCAAATTTGCTATTTCAGACTTACATAGTAATAGCCAAGAGCTAATACGCATATGTGCCTTCGCATGTCGTGCAAAGCGTAAAAAACCATATCATCTTTTTAGTGCTACCGAGTAATAACGTACAAAAGAACTGTGTTTATATGTTTTACAATAATTATTCATAACTCAGATGGTAGTGGGCTTGTTTCCGCACAGCGGAGGTGCAGGGATGGAATCCCTCTCAGCCTTACTTAATTGTTCTTACAGCATTTAATTAAACCGGTTGAACCAGATGATGGCTTTTTTCTTAAAACCGGCGGTTGGACCATGGTTCGCCCGGTTTTCTCCGGTTCGTTGGCGGGGGCGGTCTAGTGCGCTTAACAGACCGGTGAGATCGCCGGTTCCGGTTTTTCCCGGTCCAACTAGTGAACCGGTCCGTTTTAAAACTATGATCATGTCCCTTGCTAGGGCATTCGTACCGCACTGCTCCTCGTACTGCGGGAGTATGGGACTGCAAATTGCTGCCATCGTACCGCACTAATTTTTTTTAGAGAAAAAGGCTCTAAAGAGCCCTGCTTTATATCAACGTACCGCACTAATCAATTCACTCCTCCATTAAGTCTCGAATATGTTCATGACAATCCTTCTTTTGTTATGCGAACCAAGTTCCGGAGACATCTTTATATCATTGGAATAAAGCGCCTAGAATTGCTACAATTTTTCAAAGAACGCATCTTGCTTAGATTATTGTTTTATGGCCATATCTTCCTCCATGGTTCCTGCAACACTAGACAGCCTAAGGAGTAAGTAAGGAACCGCGTAACTTTACATATGAACCGCTTATTTCTCCTGGAATTCGTCCGTTTGATTCACAGCGAGTTCATAGACATTATTATGGCAATTGTTGCATTAGCACACTGTCTGAAGTTTAACTAGGTGGAAGGCAGACTAAAACCAAACCACCTATCGATCTATGGGTTCAGCCCATTCCAATGCTTTGGTTTCAAACCAAATCCAACTGCTGCTTTGTGCCCAGACAGCTCGGCAGTTCGCGTGTGTACTAGCCAGCCTGGCAAGGCCTGCCACCATCCAATCCAATGGTGGTCCTTTTTGATAAATTATTTGAGAGGTGGTCTTTTTTGATAAAATATTGGAGGAAGTGATCTATTATGTCAAAAATTCTCGAAAACGAGAAACACCGGACGCTAGGGCGCCAGGTCGATATCGCCCACCGTCCCCTGCTATTGGAGATTCGGATTTTCAAATTTTGCAAAAACGTCCATCTACTTTATGCGAATTAGTCCGTAGTCCAAGGGAGACTGGGGTATAAATTCGAAAATCGGCCTGGAAACCCTAATCCTCCCAGATCGAATCGCTCCCCCCGCTTCCCCGCCTCATTGCTCCAGATCCCGCAGCCGGCGGCCCTAAGGGCGACCATCCTCGACGGCCGTGCCTCCGCCCACAGCGCCTCCGCCCACCGACGCCCGCTTCTCCTCGATGGTCGGCTCCACCCCGACGTCGACAATCATCGACGGCCGGCTCCACGACGACTTCACGCTCCTCCCCGACGGCCAGCTCCACCCCGACGGTGACTATCGTTGACGGCCAGCCCCACCCTGACTTTGCGTTCCTCCCTGATGGCCAGCTCCACCCCGACTTCGCGTTCCTCCGCGACGGCCAGCTCCAACCCACCCCTACGGCCACCATTGTCGATCTGGATGGAACCAGATCTGTTGGTGGCACCTTCTTCTCTGTTCATTTTGGTCTCCCTATGGATCTTTGTAGTTATAGCTAGTGTTTCTTTTGAAGATTTGTGAAGATCTTTTCAGATTATATGGATTTAGACTGTTGTTTGTATAGTTCTGTTTGAAAAAATGTGAAGATGTTTTGTTGGATCTTGTTGAAAACAAATATCAGCTGCATCTTTGAATCTTTTTCATACAAAGGGATGTTACTCATGATAATATATAAAGAACTTTTTACTGTGTTAGAAAGATTATTACGAATTTCTGAAGAACTTTGTAATAACATAAAAGGATCCAAACCGCGAAATCTGGAGAACTTTATAGATCTGAAGGACGAGTTGATCACAAACCGATAAAGCAAAGGGTTGTTTTTGTAAAAAAGTTCTCACCAATCTTGATGCACAGGCTGGATGGGATGGTGAGAGATAAAGGCCGGGCACCATAGCGTCTGGACAAAATCCGGGTTGAAAAATTCCCAATGAGATAGCTTCTTTACTTCCCTCCACCAGGTTGAGTGAGTCACATTGATCACATGTTTTCTTGAAATTGACTGGACTTCGAAGATTTTTTTTGGAACAACTTCGTGAGCATATAGGATGTGGAGATCTACTTGCAATATTTTTCTTTGAATTTTTTAACATTTTTAAATATTTTGAAAATGCATTTTAAAGAAAGAAAGAAAGCATATACATCTGGGAGCGAAAAGGCCCAAAACGCCTTGTCCAAATCATTGTTGCAATTTTGTTCGGTTGAGTATGAACTTTTTTTTTGAACTCGAGTATGAACTTTTGTTTATGTGTAGATGCAATTTATTTCACTGGCTTTGTTCCCTGCATGCTAAAATTATCAGTGCGCTACTGGCGGCGCCCCGTGCGCCGAATCTGGAGCCCATGGGCGAGCTACTCTATATGGGCGTCGACGGGCTCAGTCCTCTGGCGATCGGAGTCGATGAAGCTGAACATGACCATGTCCCTGGGCCTCCCCTTGAGCACGACGTAGCTCCGCAGCACGCCCTCCCTGACGAAGCCGGCCTTCTCCAGCACCCGCTGCGACGCCGGGTTCTCCACGTCGGCCACAGCCTCCAGCCGCACCAGCCACGGCCACTCCGCGAACGCCGCCTCCGCCGCCGCCCGTACCGCGCGCGTCGCGATGCCGCGGCCCCAGTAGCCGTGCGCGACGCGGTATCCCAGGGACGCCCTCGACGAGCGTGCGGGTTGCCCGCCCCGCTCCTCGGCGGGGTCGGGCTTGACGGAGATGGAGCCCACTGCCGCGCCGCCGACGCAGATGGCGCGGTACCACGGGTGCGGCAGGACGTGGTCCAGGATGTAGCGGCGCGCCTCGTCGACGCGCGCGTAGGCTTCGCGGCGCTGGAAGAGGACGACACGCGGGTCGGACGCCCACGAGAAGAGCGCCTCCGCGTCGGCCTCGGTCAACTTGCGGAGGGTGACCTCCGTCTCCGGCTCCAGCGCCGGGCGCTCCATTGTTCTGCCTCTCTCTGTGGTGGCTCGAGAGCTGCCGTGCCGAGCTCCGGTCCGGGGTATTTATGCGGATGAGCCGGCGAGCTTGACTGAACAAGCTGCGGTGTTGACTTGGTTACTTGAGTTCACAGAGAAGGAGACCAGTGGGAGCGTGTTTTCGATTCCGTGTGCCTTCTTTGTTTATCCGCTCCGAAGTTCGGAAATTCGCGAATCAAACTTAATTGGGCAATGCCGAATTGATTTTAGAGTATTTGACTTTCAGCATCACCAAAGAGTGATAGTTCCTTCGTTTTTATTTAGTCCGCGTTCTGAGTTTAGATAAACTCATAATTTTTAAAATTTGATAAAAAAATATACGAAAAAACATCAACATTCATTATACCAAATGCATATAATATGAAAATATACTTAATGACGATTCGAATAATATAAAATTTATATTATATATGTTGATATATTTTGTTAATATTTAGTTAAACTTTATAATGTTTATCTTTGACTAAATCCAAACTGCAAACTAATTAGGAATAGAGGGAGTATTTGAGAAAATGTTTTCGCTTACACACATGTGTATGTGTCAATATTACAAAAAGGCATATGTGTTTCTCCGATAAATGTTTCTGAAATTTATGAATTTATTTATGCTGCGTGTTAAGGGCCCCTGGAAGTTGTAGTATTTTCCTGTTTGTAGTGTTGAGCTGATCTTATATTTAATTAAACAACAACATGAAAAATTAAAACATGAGTAATGTAGTCAACATCATTGTTTCTAGATCTGGTTATTCGCATATAGATCATGCCTACACAATCTTGTCTTTTCAAAGCTTTTGAAGCGTTCTTTGAGACGAAAATCTAGGACTGATGAACATAAATTGTGTCCTAAAACACCCCCTCATAACATAGATACCAATGAGGAAGAAGATCGCTATCATAAAGCGGCAAGACAATAGAATCACTGGGCCTAAAAGACTCCACTATTTTCTGTTCACACCACAAAAACAAGCTAAGTTGTCAAACACCAACTTGCGTGATGAATGAGCCAACGAGAACAGTACGAGAAAACCAAACTATGGTCACTCGTAATTCTTTTGCGCATAATATCATACTTTGGAATGCCTTGTGTTTTTTTTCTAAGTGTCAAATGTTTTGTCATGTGGTTGAGAGTGGAATTGTGGAAATACTGCCTAGGATAGCCCATGGGCCATGGATTTGTAGGTCTAAATCGCGCACATTTACTTAGCCCATTTTTGTTCGGTCTATGCTTAATGGGCTACAACGCTTAAAACCCCGAAATGCCCCGAATCCGAGGAACCAGATCCAGACACAAAAACCCAACCAAACCAAGCTAGAGCCTCAGCTAGGCGCAGCCATGGATCCCCTCGCCGTGCTCCGGGACTACGCCGGCCGCGGCGACCTGGACAAGATCATCTTCACCGGCGACGACATCCTCTTCGGTTCCGACTACTCCTTCCCCGCAAACGTCCCCACCATGTTCACCTCCAAGCAGTCCGGCCGCCCCTACCCCCTCTCCGCCGCCGTCTTCCTCGCCCAGCACAACGACCTCAAGCACACCGACTTCCTCCAGGCCGCCCGCCTCCGCCGCATCCCGCCCGTCTCCCTCCCCGACCGCAAGACCTTCCTCGACTTCCTCCAGTTCGGCCACAACACCCTCCCTTCCGAACCCCTCCTCCCGTCCTCCCTCCCATCCTTCACCCAGGAGGCCCAGCCGCCGCCGCCGCCGGAGGACCCCGACGACGACGAGGCCTCCACCGCCCACATCCGCGCCATCGAGCGTCCTCTCAAGGACCGGAACTCCATCCTCGACGCCCGCGGCCGCGACTTCCTCGCCATCTACCACAGCGCGCTGCGCCGCGAGGAGGAGCGCGTGCGCAACAAGGACAGCGCGCCCGCCGCGGGCCGGAACGAGCCCTCCGCGGCCGCCGTCTCCCTCTCAAATCCCAAGGCCGACAAGCCCCTCGGCGACGGTTTCGTGCCCATCATACTGGTGCCCAGCGCGTCGCAGACGCTGATTACGATCTACAACGTCAGGGACTTCCTAGAGGACTTCGTCTTCGTGCCCAGCGATGAGAAGGTGCGGGCGCTGAAGGGGAGCCCAAAGCCTGAGTGCGTCACAGTGCAGAAGAAGCATATCCGCGGGGAGAGGGCCGGCGTGGCTGCGGGTCCAGTGGCGTTCCAGGTAAGGGACAAGCCGGCTTCACTCAAGGCCGACGATTGGGCAAGAGTGGTGGCCGTGTTTGTGCTCGGAAAGGAGTGGCAGTTCAAGGATTGGCCCTTCAAGGATCATGTAGACATCTTCAACAAGGGTGAGGATTTCTTGCTTAATTTTATATAGTACTTCACTGTTTATATATCTGCAATCTGTATAAGCATCTCAAAGCTTCATTTTACTCAAGAACTATAAGAATAAGCACATCAGTGATTGAAGCATTTCAAGATTTCGCAATTAGGTTCATGGAATTGCCGAATTGTCCATCAACATTGCAGTATTGGGCTCGTATACTGGTGTTCTGTATAGGTAGTACTCTTTAAGTGCTTAGTTTGTTACCACAATTGGGTTAAAATGCGGGTTTTTGGCATTGGCATCAACTATTGAGCAAGAAGTAATTGCTGCTGTAGTGTTCATTGTCATATCAGGTCAGATTGCTGATGCTAGTTCTTTGTTAAAATGGGTATCATCCATTGTTAAAAAAAGGCACTCTTAGGAATGCGCTTAAGCGTGCCTAGGTGCGCCCTTAGGTGACATAGGCGCTAGGCAGAGGCAACATTAGGGATTACTGAACATTGGTGTCATCTATTAATGTCATTACTATAGGTACGATAGCATGGGGGTGCATTATGGGCATGCCCCTAGGCCCGTAGTGGGAAGATGAGTCGCCAGGCTTACTTGAATGATGGTAGAACATAGGTGATAGAAACAACATTTGGGGGTAGTAACAGATTATTTCTCAGTGCTTACTTGAGATGAATGCTTAGTTACTGGCTTTATAGGTTGGACTCCTTCCTTACAGTTGCCATCTAACCTATATCATATCTTAACAGATGGACTCAGTATCTAATTAATAGGCATCTCTCTAACTATAGGATATTATTTCCAACTAGTGGGGTATTATTGGGTTGGCTGCAACCCCTATCCCTACTCCTAACAATGTGTCTCAGTAACTTGCTCAGAACTGGCAAAATGTTTTTCGAATGAAGTGTGAATCTTCAGATTGCTTCATTTGTCATTCAGTTTGGGGTATCTTTACCATCTGTGTTCTAACATCTTAAACTTGTCTCAGTTATTGGGTTCTATGTCCGCTTTGAAGATGATAGTGTGGATGCAGCAAAAGTGGTCAAACAGTGGAATGTGAAAATCATATCGGTGAGTGTGTGAGAAATCTATGGTTTGTTTTGGGTATTGTAATCATATAATATCTTGCTGTCACTAACTGCTGCTTGATTGTTTTATGGACTTCTGGTGCAGATAAGCAAAAATAAAAGGCATCAAGACAGACCAGCTGCTCTTGAGGTATGGGAGCGGCTGGAGGAATTTGTGCGGCACACACATAAGTGAACTGTGGTGTGTACTCTAACTGCATGATCTTGTGAGTGGTCTCTCTCATTTCTTACTTGATATGAAGACCTTGAATTGCTGTTGAATTGGGGTTTAAGATAGGTTATAATGTGTTGTCTTAAAGGTTAGTTTCTTCTCGGTAACCTTGGAGATACACATGTGTTTACTAATAGTTTAATGTAGTTCTTTTTAGGATAAATGTTCTGCTACCTACGGACTTATCTCTTATCAAGCATTTGGTGACCTAAGGTCTAGTGTGGGGGTAGTCCCGCAGGCAACTGGGAATAAAACATCATATCGAATATGCATGATTGAGATTGTGTGTTCAAGTTAATTTTCTGAACGTACAGAGCCATCTGTTGTGTCAACTTGTTTTATCGTCATGTTCAATAAAGATGTAGAACACTTGATTCACACTGGCAATTTTAGTTGTTGGCTTGTTGCTATTTGCTATATTGAATGTTGGAAGTATTCTGAAACCATATGAACTACTCGCATCTTAGAATTTTTCTTTTAACTAATTTGGGATTGACATATGTTAATGCTGAAGGGATTTTTAAGTGCAATGTATCATTTTCAGTTCTGTTATGCTGATGATACGTTGTGCCTTTAGAGCATCTCTAGCAGTGATTGAAAACGCGGAACTGTAAACTCGCGAGTACAGGGCACGTTAAACGATAGTACAGTTCGAAGCAGAGCTCGCACAGATCAGTACCCATATACTGAACTGCAATTTTTTTTTTAAAAAGTTTGTGCGAGAATTTCTGCAAAGATCATTCATAGTTCATACATAGATCACAGCACATTTACAAAATCGAGCACAGATTCGATGAACTAACCAACCCGGGGAAGACCTAACCCTCACCGCAACCCTACTATTTTGCAAAATTCGGCCCCGAGATAACTCACCGGGGCCTGTGGGTGCGGCGGACGGCGGCGGTGGATCACGCGTCGTCGAGGTCGATGACCTCCTGCTTGACGCGACACGTGGCATTGTTTACTCCCCACCGAACGGTACATATACCGGCCGCAGGCGAGCGTTTGTGGGCCGCATAAAACACGTTACAGGCGGGATTGTTTACGGGCTCTGTTCTGCGGCCGAAACCGAGCCGAACTGTAAAGACGCAAAAGTAAGGGTTTGGGCCGTTTTACGGGCACTGCTAGAGATGCTCTTATACACACTAAACTGTTTCAACAGATTGCCAGAAATGAGTCTATAAAAGAACTGACCATATAATTTGACCCTGATAATGTGCTGGTCGTGGCTACTAGGCTAGGATATATAATTGCATCATCCTCATGTTATATTTTAACTGTTAACTTTTTTACTGCATTTTGCTTAGGATTACCTGTTTCGAGTTAAGGATATAATTTTCTCCTCAGATCTTCAATGAATTTTATCAACCATTTTCATGGTCTCTTATGAATATTATTCTCAATGTTGTTTTCAGATGCTGTTATGGACCTAAATGTGACGCTGAGTGATGGAAGTGGACTTATGCTGGCTGAGTTTTCAACAAGCAGTACAGCCACCCCAAGATCGCAGCCTCATATTTCATGGGGATAGTCGATGGCGGAATGAGATTACCCATGAGGATTTGTATCTGAATTGCATTTCGGTTGCTAAGCTCTGTTGTAGTCTATTCAATCTAACATTTTAACTGTAGACTGTTGACATGGTGGTAGGCTACTTAATGTGTAGCATTGTCGGAGATAATCTTGTCATGCACTTTACCTTTTCTTTCAATTTACTTGTGGGAATTGGAAAACGCTGGGATCTAAGGATTATCCATCAAAGAAACTTTGTTTGATTCTATTGCTGTAGCCAAGCTGGGCCATCAGGATTTGAACTCGAGAGCATTTCAACACAGGGACTGTATGTATTCATTTAACAACATAGTATAGCAAGGCCTGGTCTGAATCTACAGTGTATCGTATGTTACATAAGTAGAGTATATGGTACATCAGTACATCCTTTGTGGTAAATAAGTAGCAGTATCATGGCGAAGCAGGTTACACAAACATGGCCGAAGCATAAGCGAGAAGCCCACTGATCAACACGGTTGCAGCGGCAGAGCTTCGTGCACCTGCTGCGTGCAGCAATTCTGGGAACTTTGACGTACCCTGTGAATCTTTTGATCCAGCGCCTTGGGGAGCAACCTGTCCTGGCGCCGTGGCAGCAGCAGCAGAGTTGTCATCTGGCACGGCGTCTGCACCGGTGGACGATGTGGTTTCCGGCTCGGCGACCGGCGCTGTCGCAGGTGCCGCTGCGGCAGTCGGATCCAAAGGAGATGTAGCTGGTACCGTGGCGTTTGCGGTTGCCGGCGTCGAGTCATCCGGCGAAGTGCTTGCACCGAGGACATCTGCAGTCAAGGTTTCATCCCATTTTGTCAGATATTCGTCAGTTAAAAGCATTATGCAGTGGCAATACTGGTGTGCGAGGTCACGCACCATCGCAGGGGTCGGTGGGCAGGTTGCACACGTTGGGGATCATGCCCTGGAACTGGCCGAGGACCAAGCCGAAGGGGCTGGGCGCGAGCTTGGACATGGCGCAGAGGCACGGCCCCTGGGACTGGAAGAAGGCCTGGAGCTGGGCGCAGCACGACGGCAGCGACGCCGAGCCGACCCCGAAGACGTAGCCGATGCACGGCGACAGGCTGATCGGCACCGGTGCGCAGGTGGGCATCGTCATCATCGTCGCCGGCTGCGCCGCGCACATCGTCGCCGTCGCAGCGGCGATGAATGCCACAGCCGCCACCAGGAACCCACGCAAAGCCATCGTCGATGATTCTGAGTGGGTTGGATTGATTCAGGCAGGTTTGAGTGACGATGACAGACAAGGGGAAGAGGAGACGGGGTTTATACGGCGAACTGTTGGGAAAAACGCGAGGCCATGGCGGGTGGAAAGCTTGGGAAACAGTGGCGGGTGGATGGGCCGGTCTATCTAACCAGCGGCAGCAGCCCTGGGCAGTCCCGCGATGGTTTGGAAGCTGCGATCGCTGCTGCTTTTTCGAGGTTCACAGGTGAACTGATCGGGGAATGTTTTGTGTCAACTTCGCACCGGTGGCGCTGCCGGACGTCTCTGAGTGTGAGAGGTCTATCGGCCGCTTGGAATGGATTTGCTGCAGTATGCAATTCAATTAGGTGACTAGTATATACTCTGCTTTGAGCTAAGCTTGAAGACGAGGTTGGTGGCCAACCCGGCTGAATTGGTTACTCCACATCGGGCATCGCTGTGGCTTTCAGGTAGTCTACGTGACGTTGGTGACATAGAACATAAGTAGAACCTGCAATTAGCCTGGTGTCTGGTTTTGTTCCAGTGTACTACCTCGTTTGCTTTAGCAGACAGAATTTAATCGAAGGCAGCGTTGCACTCAGCAAATGGTTCTATGGGAGTAGTATTAAGTAGTACTCCCTCCGAGGCTCCGATTCGGAAGAAAGTGTCGGTGACTTAATATTACTACTAAATCACCGTCACTCTTTTCTGATCAGAGGGAGTATCAATTTTTATATCTTTTGGTTGCATTGGCTAGATCATGCACTACACTAGATTTAAACGTTCCTAAGATGGGTTGGTAGCGTGTGCTAAATGCATGCACCGATTGTTCATGCTTATGTAACTAAACGCATTGTAGAAAACGGTTCTCTTCCTCTAGAGAACTTCACTTCACACAATAGTAATGTCATGATCCGTGCAAGAGGTTATATCAGCGGTGTCGATTGGCACAAATGGCTCACTGCAATCCATTCACAAATTAGTTATGGTAGCTAAATAATCTGTAGAAAATGACACCGATGTAGTGGAGAATTGGAGATGACCCCGGTGGCCTTCTCAGCTAGCTCCGCAGTGGAGAAACATTGCCACTGACAAGTTGCAGGATCCTGTGCCGCTCGCCGCTCAGCTGTCCGGCGACAGCGCGCCGGCGGTCTACAGCTCGTCGCGGTACTGCGAGGGGCGGTTGCCTCCGTCGGCGTGGACGGCGAACGCAACCTGCCTCTGCCCTCTGCCTAGACGTTCTGGCCTCTGGCTTCAACACGCACCGCATCATCAGGTGTACTACAAGTCTACAACCCCTGGTTTTGGTAAGACTTCGGTGTCCTCTGAAAATTCAGTTCAAACCCAATCATACAATTTTGATGGAATTTGCACCCCTGGAAATCTGTTGCAGTCTAGCCAGAATTCAGGTGTCACCGAAATTTGGTTTCAACGACACCGAAATTTGACAGAAAACCATTGAAATCACCGAAAGTTCAGAGAACCTTCACGGCCTACCTGTCCTAGAGGCCACACCTCTTGCCAATGCTATCTTTCCCTCTGATTCGTAATCGGTGGTCGAGTCTCGACTCTCGAGCTTCTGTTTTCCATGTTTACCTTTTTTCGAACTGTTCTTGGTTTTGTGCCTCGTTCTGATGAACTAACAGGGAAAAATACATATGTTACAGGGTTACAGGAGGATGCAATGGATCAGCAGCGTTCATCCAACCATGAAATTTCCTTCGTAGAACCGTGAGACGTTGGAGGAAACCAAGTTGCGTGATGAAACTAATTCGATGTGACCAGAAGCTACCACTCGACCGCACCGAAGATGGTCATTGAATCTTTGCACCAAAATCCCAGAGTTCCGTGGTCATTTCTTCATCAAACCTCAGAGGCAGGGCCTTGTATAACCGTCTGTCAAATCCAGTGGTCAACGTACATAGCAATATACGCGATTTACGGCATCGAAATACGCATCGGAGACCTACCTACGGTCACTCGCATTAGCTGTTTTGATCTAGTCGTTAGTCTGAATAATGTTGCTTAGCTAGTATTCAGGTTCAATTCAGAAAGTAGCTGGCATGAGCCCGCAATGTTCTGTGCGTGCCGTGCAAGTAGTTTTCAGGTTCAGTTCAGAAAGTAGTGTGTGCCCGCAATGTTCTGGGATGGCACGATCTATCTATCTAAGTTGTCACCCATGATTTCACAATTATACTGAAACTGGTCGATGCTATATTTCCAACAGACTACATGCATGGTGTCGAACAGGAATACAAACTCGGTGACAACAAATGACACGTCCATCTACATGTCTCACAGATTCAGAACAAGCCCCAGAACAATATAATGAGATCAGAGAACACTAGCGGCTAGGAAGGAGGCACCCATGGCCAGGACAACGGCAGCACAGATCCCCTTGCAATCAGCTGCCACGGCAGCCGAATCAACCATCCCCGAATCCGACTTCACCCCACCGCCGGAGGGCTTCGTGCCAGCCGGACCGGCCACCGGCGCAGCAGCAGCATCAGTAGGCGTCCCCGACGACGGCGCCGTCGAGCCACCGGCCGGAGCAGAGGTCGACGTCCCTGTCGCGGCTGCAAAACATACATCAGTAGTCTGAATCTTGTACAGATATGTCTGACTGACAGAAGAAGCATGTAGCCACGTACCGGAGCATGCGTTGGGAGGCAGGTTGCACGCGTTGGGCAGAACCTGGCCGAGGGCGGAGCCGAGCATCGCGGGGACCACGGCCATGGCGGCGCAGAGGCACGGCGCCTGCGACTGGAACATGGCCTGCATCTGGCTGCAGCACGCGTCGGACGGCGACGAGGAGTTGCCGATGAAGTAGCTGATGCACGGCGACAGCGAGGCCTGTACCGGCGGGCAGCTCGGCCCGGTCGGCACCGGCACGCTCGGCACGGCTGGCGGCACCGGCATGCTCGGCGCAGGCACGGCGGGCGGCATCGGCACGCTCGGCGCAGGCACGGCCGGCGGCATCGGCACGCTCGGCGCAGGCACGGCCGGCGGCATCGGCACGCTCGCCGAAGGCACTGCCGGCGGCATCGGCTGCTGCTGCGCAATGGACGCCGCGCCCATCGCGGCCATCACGGTGAGGGCCAGGCATAGCGTGGACGAGAGCCCGCTCCGGCGATGAGCCATTTGGTCGATGATCGGTGGATCAGAGTGAAGAGTCACCTGGGGTTTTGGGCTGCGCGTTGCCTACTGTACTTGCGATGGATGAACTTCAAGAGGCAGGGCTCATTTTATACGTGCTTTGGAGATTGGAAATGCTGTTCGCGCGAAAGAAAATGGTGGCTCGGTAGCACTGGGCAGATGCACTGCTCTATCTAACCTGGACTGGATGCCTGATACTGCACCTTTTAGCTAGGATGCGTTGCCTTTCCATGGTGTTGGTGTGATAACTCGAATGTTAGCTCAGACAAGGGATTACATACATTCTCGCAAATTATTCTACCCCTCCTTTCATTGTTTGTCTGACCTAATGCGCCGCACGCTCGTACCGATTGAAAATAAAGGGAGGCATCCAATTCTCGTTCAGGTAATGTCGTGCAACCTCAGTTACAAAACTCACCAAGCTAACACAAATCACACTGCAATCAGAGATACTTCTTAGAGCATCTCCAACATGCGCCTTAAAAAAGGGCACGCTAAAAAACTTATACATCGCCTGATTGATTTTTTCCGCACACGAGGCAGGCGACTGCTTTACTAGGCGCTGTATATTTTCACGCTCCGGAGAGCAGCGCTTCACTAGACACACAAAAATGCAGCGCGTGCGTCAGGTTTGATGCTTGATCAATATAGGACAATAGCAAATAGAACAATATGAAATGATGAACAATTTGAAACACATTGATCTAAATTAAATTGTTTAACATAAAACACATGTCAAATCCATCACATAGCTCAAAAGCAAAGCATAGTTTAACACAAGCAAGTTCATGACAAACAAAGGTTATAGAAACAAATGAGACATCAACATTCTATCTTCACCATCTTTTACATCTTCATCATTTGTTTCATCTTCATTTGCAACTTCAGAAGTGTGAGCTTGAGTGGTATGAAATGGAGATGATATGAAGCCATCATTTGTAGTAGGCATAGAAGGCATAGGACCACTCATGGAAGCCATGAATCCACCTGGAGGAGTTCCAAAGCCACACATTGCTCCAATGCCACCTGGAGGAGCTTTAAAGCCACCCATGCCTCTAGTGCCAACCGTAGGAGCTCCAAAGCCACCCATGCCTCCCATGGAACTAATTCCTCCCGTGGCTCCAATGACACCCATGCCTCCAAAGCTTTCCATTGGTGCTCTCATTCCTCCCATCAAATTCATGCCTCCATAGCTCATCGTCCGTTTTTGAGCCAATATATTGTCACACGTGAGGTTGATGTACTCCTTATGCTTATCATCCATGTTGGATGTGTCCATGAAAAATTGATTTTTCTCATACTCCATGAGTCGTTGATTTTCTTCCATGGCAACCTTTTCTCCTCCAATGCCACCATTCTCTCCTTCACTGTGGCCCGCCTCTCCTCCGTCGTGGCCCTCCTTTGTTCATCTTCGGGTTCTTTGTTCCTACACAACTTCCTCTCCTTGGCTGCTTCCTTTCTTGCTTGCACAATTGCTGGTGTGTGCTTCTGCCCGCCCTTCTGAGCCGCGTTGCTGGCACCTGCACAGCAATTCCGCCCGCTGCGTTTGGTCGGGGCGCGATGAATAGGTTACGCGCCACCCCTGCGGCGGCGGGATTGGATACGGACGTCGGGGCAATTTCATCCGTGTCGGCGGAAGTAGCGATGACAGAGTCCATCACCGGTTGATCGCCTAAACTGGCGCGAGGAAGGGGAAAAGGGAGCGCGCGGGAGATGAATGACTTTGGCGGTTGGGTTTCGCACGCGTCAACTCGGTTTGCCATGCGCTGAAGCAAACACGCAAAATATGCCCCTCAGAATACCGCTTTATCCCACGCGCTCCATTTTTTGTACCATGCGCTAGTTTTTACAGCGTCTGTTGGAGCGCAAATTTCGACCTCCTGCACCCCAAAAAAGTCGTTTTAGCATGCAGAAACATTTTTGGGAGCCTGTTGGAGATGCTCTTTGGTGTGTCCCACTTGGAACTAAAAAACTCAGTTATAGCCCGATTGCAACCCACAGGATGATGCAAATCCAATGATTTAGGTCCTGATTAAGCTCTTACTTAATTTTTAGTTGACTGAGAATTAGCAAAACCAAAAATAAAGAGTACATACCATCCCAAAACTCATATACCTTGCTCTTCTTTGGGAAGCAATTGTAATAAACCAAATCATGTCTATCTCTTTGAAAAGAACTTATCCTCTCAAGCTAGATGGTAACTGCAGGGCTCGAGCTATGGATGGACAACCACATGTTGTGCAGTACCGACTTCTTGAAGATTCGCCACCCAGAATCACCAAATTAATCAGGCTCCAACAACCGCACAATTAATTAGGCTACAACAATGTTCTAGCCAGTTGGATTTGTCGTTGGTGAGACCGATTAGGGTTGAGGGTTGGTTCCTCAAGTTTTGATGATGAGAGACGGTGCATTTGTGATTCTTGATGATGCATGCTTATGTTATTTATACTTGCTGAAAAAAGGTTATTTGTTTTGTTCTGTAATATATACCCCAATCCGTTAGTGTATTTCCATGTGACCGAAGTTTAGGTGGTGAGTTTAATCCCACATGTTAAGTTTAGACAGAGTTTGATCAACATTTCTAACCTGGTGCATCGAACACAACACCTTCGGGTTAAATCATTGACAAGAAGCAAGGGGCAAAAGTGCACAAGGGGTGGTATATATGTGTACATGGGTCCGGCATGCGGGTGGGTTGGACATTAGTTGAATACAGTTAGGAATTGTGGTTCTTTGTTCCCATCTAGTTTTTTTGTACAATGGAGCAGGAGAGGGCATTGTAGGAGCATGGTGAGCGCCGTAGAGGGTTGTGGTTTCCTGGGGCGGCTTTGCTCCTGATGAAAATGCTCTTTGTTTTTCTTTGTTTTTATAATGCATTTATTTATCATGTCGCGTGTACTTTGACCTGTTTTGGTTGCATACCCAAGAGTTTTGTTGAATGGTCATCAGTGCCGGATAAGTCGGGATGGGGGAGGGGAGGGGGCTCTTGCCCCTCCCACCCAAGTTTGGACCACTTTCTAAAAATTATTTTAATAGATGGTCTCTGAAGGTTGCAACTTCGAACATATACAATATATGTATGTTCTAGGAATATTCTAAAACATCGTTGCATACATACACAAAAAGTCATGCTTTTGGCTGCTAACATTCCTTTGAGCGCAACTTAAGTCAAATGAGAAACGCCGTGGAGGTGGACATTTTTCTACATACAACCAGCAGGGACATTATTGTTTTGATATCATCATCTTAGTGTCGAATCAAGTTTCAAACTTCCAATTCTAACCATTTCAAATCGGTATTTTCGCCTCTCAGTTTTTGATAATTCTAGGTATCCATAAGACCATATGATACAAAAATTTAAGAAATCTTGCAAGGTAAAATTTGGCAAATTTTAGCTCAAAGTCCCAAAGTTCCACGTATTTACTTAAAGTTTTACTAATCTAACAAAATTTGGCACCACTCACACACACATAGTAAAAAAATTGGATATGTTGTAGAAGTTGTCTAATAATGCATGTTTTATAGGGTAAACAGCTACTATACATAGGTTAATTAGAATAATGGTTATGTTGTGACAATTATTCCATGTGCAATTAACTATTAAATAAATAATAAATTGTATTTTGTGAAGGACAATTTGTTTGTTTGTTTTGAAAATGTTCTATGCTGGTTTGAAATTTATAGGGAAGATCACTTTTTGGTCACGAACTTGCTCACTTCAGAGCATCTTAATATTGGGCTAGAGAGTCTAAATTAATGTAGATTTCCGTCCACACGCACTAGTTCTCTGGACATCCCCATTATGAACATTTAGATCCGCATATAAAAGATTAGGAGGGGGTAGGTGGCTCGCTGAGGTGCAGGGCTCGGTGCACACACGAGGTTCTCACCTTTGATCCGCGTGGACGCATTTCGAGCATAAAATTAGGTTGGAAATGGGCCAGTCATACATTTTGATAGCATCACATCCATTTACGTCACCCAGTTGGGCTCTGTTCTTTGTCCGCATGGATCAAACTGGACGAAATGATCCTCTCCGACGTTGGAATTGCCCTAAAGCATACAAAAGATGCCATCTTAAACTGTGCATCATGTTATTTTCTTATTTTGTCGTTGGACCTCACATTCATCCTTCACAATCCATATTTTTATTTGACTTTCTCAATGCATTTATAGAAGAATAAAATTACAAGCCTAACACTAGGCTAAAAATCGACCACTTAAGACAAGGAAACAACCAATGGCTGGAGATGGATCTCGGACCTCTACCTGCGCCACATGAGATAACCAAACTAGAATGTCATGGACACACCTCGAATCTGCATGTTAGATCCAAGACATGTGTAAGTGACACACCCGTCAACCAAGGTTTGGTTCCTAGAACAACGCCTTTAGCGAGGTAGAGACGTTGCCGACACCACTGTTGTCAGATTAGACGACAAGATAGGTCTTGGTTTTCACCCGGAGGACACCCTACCACAAGGGCTGGAGATAGATCTCGGCTCCTCCTTGACGCCACGAAGGAGGAGACAATGTCCAAGGCGTCGTCATCGTCAGCACGGATAACAGCCAGACATGGATTTTGCACGGAGCACCAATAAGCACAACTCCATTGGTGACACCCTCACAAAGACAGATTCAGGAAAATGATAGCATCACCCGCAACCGCACCAAATTGAATATCCTGTTGAACCACCATAGTGGCAATAGAGACCTTCCCGCTCTGCACATCAGGCCAACACGAGTGTGACGACCTCAAATTTGGTACAAATTCGAAGTGCCCGTTATGTAATCCATCACAATCCCAGAATCAGTGTTGTGATTTACATAACGTAGTTGATATCACAGTCATAGACATTAATAGTAAATAAAGGGGATTACATAGGTGGTCGCACAGACCAAACCTTACATTATATCAATAGGCAGCGGAATAACACTTTGGGTCCATATTGTCAAGCTTCAACCGCACAGGCAAAGCAGACAGTAGGAAACGAGCCTAATTCGCAAAGTCGTCAATGATTTCTTCCTTCTTGATTTCTCTCCTTCAAGTCTGGCCAAGTTAATAGCCAGGGACAGAGCCGTGAGTACATTGCATGCACTCGCAAACCATCTTATAAATAAATGAATAGAGAATGCATAGTTCATATAGTGGTCTAAGCTCTAGGTTCATTTGCATAAAGCAGAATTTCCTTTCAAAGATCTTTTATCTAAAATGGTAAGAAAACATTTTTGCTCTTTATAAATCTCTAGATGGAATCCCCCAAATGTCAATTCTTTTGTTCACCAAGTCACCTTCATGGTCATCACAATTCATTGTCAAGTCACCTTTCTCAATCATTTTCAAAGTAAAACTTGATAACGGCCAAGTACAACCAATCCAACCGTCCATGACCGCGGACGCGGCTATTCAAATAGTTTTACACTCTGCAGAGGTTGTACACTTTACCCACACCATCCGACTACTCATCGTGTGGGCAACTTCCCCGCATAACAACATATGCCACGACAAGCAGCCGACCATTAATGTTTCACCTGCCCGCCTTAGCATAAACACTACCGCCTAGAGATATACCCCTCAACACCGGAGTCCAAGAAGCTGTCCGGAGTGTGCAAAGTTCCCAGCCGCTTGACCCACCGGAATGCCACTAACCGAGGTAGGGTCCTACACCCGGCAGTCCATTTTCAATGAGGGCTCTTTGGCTTGTACCCCAACCACCTATGAAGAGGAGGACAAGGCGAAACTCGGCCATAGCCAAGGGTGCCCTGGAAAAGGAGTCCCTGGTCGGACTTCCACTTACAATTTGTAGGGTCTACACTAAGGCGAAACAAACTACTCCACTAAGCCCCGTCCCATACCGGAGTAATGTGGTCGCACTGTATGATTGGTCCAGTATGGTACTTCACGCATTTATCATTTTTGTCAAACCTTCATGTCACCTTCACCATGTCACCATTTTGTAAATAGTTTTCAAAGTCACCCTTGGGAAGGTTGCCCATCTCCAAGGTTTTCATTTCAAAATCATCCTTGGGCAAGGTTGCCCCTTTCCAAGGTTTTCATTTCAAAATCTTCATGATCTCCATTGGGGTTCCCACCTAGTCATTTTCCATGAATGCCTTCAGCTCAAGCATGATCCTCATGAGGGCACAAGGATCTAGGTAGGTATATTGGATAGGCTTAGCTTGATGCTCTACTTAGCATCCACTAAGGAAAGGGTTTCTCAAAGGTAGGCTAGGTTTGATGCCCTTGATGTCATCCACAAAAAGAGTTGGATGCACTTGTCAAGAAAGACATCACTACTTATTTGCAACTTGGTAACAATCATTTTAGCATGTATTTTTATTTAAAAGCAAGTAAACATGCATTATAAAACTGGGTAATGGTATGATCAAAAGATGGCTTGCCTTGGTTGGCAAAGTCATAGGCTTCTTCATCTTCATCTCGGGTTGGGTAGTCTCCATCACCATTGCTTGGTTGACTTCAGGATCCATTCTCCTTACTCTCGTTATCGTCTAATCGTAGGAAGGTAAACAAGCATACAATCATCACACAATTCACAAACAACACATACTTACTATAATAAGGATACTTGGGTAAGAGAAACGATCTAGGAAGTCTATGGAGAGTGGTTTCGACGATAATTGAGTTCCAATGGATGAGATGATTGAGTTGTTGTATCTAAGTAGGGTTTATTCATTTTGGATTATGAAAATATCTCCTGCAAGTTCTTATTGACCAAGGTCATATACTACTAGTATATGTTCAAGATTATGGTTCATCTAAAGAGGCTTCATAGGATTTTGAGTATTTTTCTTTTATTGAAGCCATTGCTAGTTTGCAACTATTTAGTAATCAAATTTAAATCTACAAGTAGGGTCTATAGATCCTAGTTGACTTGTATCAAAGGTTATAGATCAATATTTAGAAATGTGGTTGATTCGAATTGGTTTCATATCATTTCCAGTTATTTTGAAATATGTGTGCAACTTTGAGTTTCTAATTACTATCATGTAGGATTAAATTTCCAAATACTTCCTACAAGTACACATGGACTAAGATCAATACCTATAGATAGTTATTTGGAAATGTGGTTTAACCATAGAGGTTCCATAAAAATTTCGATTATAGAATTGAGTTTAATAAAATCCTATATGGCAAATGCTTATTTAACCAAATGGGTAAATAGCATTTGATTTAAAAGGTTCAAAAATGAGATCTAATGGTATAGGCAGATGGGTATCACTAATTGTGAATTTCTAAAGTTGGATTTATATTTTTAGAAATTTTATTTGAATTGATATGGATTTTCTAAGTGGAAAAAGCTCCTGTTTTGTTATTTTTACTGCAACCACTATGTAAATCCAATTGTGTTGAAACCACTTTTATTGGATAGCTTATGTTCTAAGGTTTCCAGAACATTTTCATTTGCTAGATTTGGATCGGTAGATCTCCGGGAAAATTAAATATACTAAAACATCTGAATGAGTTTTTCAAAAATCGGAAATCGAATATCCCTATTTTTTTTAATCTGGGCCGGACACACAGACCACGCTGGGCCGGCCCGTTTGGCTGCAGCTGGGCGGTTGCAAGGAAAAAAAAAAAGAAAAGCTGACAACGGGCCCCGCTGGTCAGAACTAAATCGAATCGGTATCGGGGTCATCTTCCTCGTGCTACAGGACGGGAACGAGGGAGAGTACTGGGAGGAGGGCGGTGGTCGGGGAGCTCACCGGCGTGGGCGGAGACCGGCGGCGAGGGTGTCTAGGCGGCGGAGGAGCTTCTCCTCCTCCACCTCGTCCAGGCGGCAGCTCGCGGGAGGCTCTGGAACGCCGGGAACGGGAGGCGCTCTGCGGAGCGGCGTCGACGGGGGAGCTCGAACGAGAGGGAGATGGAGCTTGGGACCTTGTCTGGGAGGTAGAGGGAGGTGAGGGGAGTCTTTTCAGGGAAGAATGGAGGCTTTATATAGGCGGGAGAGGGAGCACGGGGCGAGTGGATCGGCGGTCAGCTCACTGTGCGTGTCGGCTGTGGGAGTGAAGAGGGGCGGCGTTGGCGGGTGCTGCGGGCTGCGGTGTGCTGCAGGTGAGTCCTGGCGCGATGGGAGAGGTCGGGATGGTCTGGTTCAGAGGGGGACAAGGAAGTGGGCTGGGGTGTTCTTCTCTTCTCCTCCATGTCTCACGTCCGGTGTTTGGGCAGGGGAGACAGGGAATCGACAGAGGAGAGCCTAGGACACTGTTCGGAGGTCATGGGCACGTCAGAGATGCAGGGATGCACTGCACAAAATAGTGAATGTGACTTTGTTTGATTCTTGCCTGCCAACTGTTTGATCAAATGCTCGCAAGAAATAAAAATTCAAATTTTTGAAATTTTTGAATTGGGTTGGTCACTATATTGAATAGGGATCCTAAAACAATTTTTGTTAGGTCAAGAGGTGGTGTTTTGCTTCAGGGCTAATTTGAATTTGGGGTTGTCATATGATTCAGATTCAAACTTTGGACAGATTTTGGAAGAGGTTAGGGTTTGAGTTTTTGCTGGAAACTTCTTGGTTGAGTTAGTATGTGACATGGTCAAGCTCAACTAACTGACCACACTCTTAGTTGAGTTGAGGATTGCTTAATCCAGGGGTCCAAAGTAGGGTAGTGGTTAACTTTTTCTAGATCATCTTTTCTTCTCTTTTTCTTTATTTCTCTTGCTTCTGGTTCTTTTGATCTTTGTGGTTCTTCTCTAATGCTTTTGTTGGTTAAGTTGGAACTAACTAATCATTGCCCAACCAATTATTACACACATAAAATCATAGAACACATGTATTTAAAAATACTATGCATGCATGCACTATGAGTGAAAAATATTTAATTGGTCCAAAAGTGTTGGTTTTCTTGGAGATGAGATGGAGTTGGGAATGACCTCTTATTTGAATTCAAACTTTGGTAGAATATTAAATAGAGTTCCAAGTTGATTTTTGTTTCAAACGTTATTGTATTTGATTCTTTGTAACTTGTTCTTAGTTGTGGTGGAGAGATGCATGATGGTATAGTTCAAATATTGCTTAATATAAAAGGGCAAAGTAGTGTAATCAGTAATTTTTTTAAGATCACTACTTCCTCCTTTCTTACTTAGGTTTTTGTGTTGCAGTTTATTTTCTTGATTCTTTTCTATTTGTTTGTGATTGCTTGACTTAATTTTGGTTTGGCCATTGACCCAAATGGGTTTAGCATGTAACCATACACCAAATTTAATAGTTAGAAAACTATTTCAATTTAACAAAAATCTTTATTTAAAACTTTGGGCTCAAAGGATTTGTTTTTAAAAACCTTTCTCATACTCTTTTTATTTGAAGCATGGGAACAAATGCTCAAACTCAGAAGTTTCGAAAAGGCAAGAAATTAATCTTGTATTCAAAATAAAAGTTTTTGTTGTCTCCAAAATTTGGTATTTTAATAAATCCATTTATTTCTATTTCCCAAAATTTTGGGTTGTTACAACGAGCCAACCACATCACCATCCGTGGAAGGAGCTAGTCGCGGCCCAAGGCTTGCGCCAGAAAACCTAGACTTGCAGGGAGGATGCTCAAATTTGCGGCATGCCGCCGACACATAATTGCAATCAGGACACGTCGCCAAACACCAACGACATGCCACTCACCACCGCGTCAGACTTCCAATCGGCATTGACTTGTGTCGGACACTAGGATGAGCTTCGTGAACTCAATCCAAACCTTCACCACATTTTTTAAAGATGAATCCAATACCATATGTGGAGTTGTGGACGTTGCCATTGTGTACGTGCAATAAGAAAATAATTCAAATTATCGACGACACGGAAGGAGAAAAAAAACAAAAAGGAGGCTAATATTTGACGACCCTTTTGAGAACTCGTGTTCAAATTGGTCCTGATTTTGTTTGGGTAAACGTGCGCCGCGTTTCTTTACACGATCCTCCCGTTAAGAAAAGAAAATCAGTACACACGGGCACGATTAATTTCAGGTGCAGGTGACACGATTAAAGTTCTGCTAAAAGGAGAGCGGTAAGAACGGAAAAACCCTGCGAGCCATTCACCTTGAAAAGATGCCGTTTCGGTTTAATTTTTGGAATCCAATGCTACCACCTTCTACAGTCTGCAGGCATGTTCAAGCGCGGTGTGACCAAACCCACTGTAAAAAAACACAATTTCGAAATTCTCCTTGCGTTTTACCCTTCGTGCCAGTCTCCGCGCACGAATGTTGAAGCGCGGTGATTAAGTAGACTCACGGTAACAAATACAATTTCGAAAATATCCGCTCGTTTTACCGTCTGCAGGCGGGCCCCATCTCGAATCCCGAGAAAGCTGTTACAGTACGTTGGAGAGAGCCAGAGCAGCGCCAACCCACCCCCACGCAGCTTCTCTCACGTGACCGGATCAGACCGAGAACGGATTCCGCGCGACCACATCTCGACCGTCCATCACGGACAGCTGTCCGGCCACGCCGAAACGGACGCACCAGATCGACCTCGGGGCGCGCTCCCGGCGCTTGGCTTAGCCTGCACGGCTCCTCCGGCTATATAGCGCGCCACCACGGCGTCGTCCTCTCCATTCCGCCTCCACCACCCACCGCCGAAGCAAAGCCAAAACCCTAAGCGAGAGAGAGATCCCAGCCATGGAGGGGCGCCTCCGCCGCCTGCTCCTGCTCGCCGGCCTCCTGGCGGCGCTGCTCCCGGCCGCCGCCGCCACCTTCGGGCCGCAGCAGCCGGGCGCGCCGTGCGAGCCCACGCTCCTCGCCACCCAGGTCTCGCTCTTCTGCGCGCCGGACATGCCCACCGCGCAGTGCTGCGAGCCCGTGGTGGCCGCCGTCGACCTCGGGGGCGGCGTCCCCTGCCTCTGCCGCGTCGCTGCCGAGCCCCAGCTCGTCATGGCCGGCCTCAACGCCACGCACCTCCTCGCGCTCTACTCCTCCTGCGGCGGCCTGCGTCCCGGTGGCGCCCACCTCGCCGCCGCCTGCGAAGGTACGCGTGCGCCTCCCTCTCCCTCCCTCCCTCCCCGTCTCTCTCCGTGCATGCGCCGGTTCGGTGTTTCGTTCTGCGTTTTCGCGAGATGATCGACGGTGTTCCGTTTGGTTTGGTTTTTTGTTCGCGTCGCCGTGGATCTGGACCGTCTCGATCGGCTGGCGTGCCGGGTTCTCGCCGTTTCCCCATGGCGAGCAGCCCGCGCGTACTGCCTCTGTTCTTCGTTTAACCACTGCTAATCGGACGCGCTCGCATGAGATCAAGCAGTGGCCCGCGAGATTACTCGTTTTTTTGGGGTTTGCGGTTGGATAGTTCATGCTTCCCGTCGGTTATTGGACACCTTATCTGCCGATTGCTTGTTGGATCTAGGGCAGCAGGAACGTACCTTGGGTTCATGACTGATTCTGCAAGGTTCAGCAACATGCAGAGGTGCTGTTCCAGAGTCTTTTCGTTCTGTTGGTGATTAATTACTTCCATCGCTCCAACCATGAGTTGCAGACTTTTAACTTTGCTGGATTTCCGCTACGTTCCTGCCTTACTTGTCCGATTATCGATCCTTCGGTTCGTTTGCATAGCCATGGATGGCTAGGGTCTCTCGAAGACCCATCTCGAAACGACCGTCGATCGTCTAGATCTGGGAGCGGGCCAGTTTTCTGCTGTTTAATCAGGCGATCTCTGGTGTCCTTGCGCTTGAAACCAGAACGCTGCTGTGCTTTCTGCGGTATCTTTTCTTCTTGTCGTCTCTTGCGCGGTCTTGCGTTATTTCCTGGTCAAAACCCCTCTGCCGAAGCTAGATCAAAGGCTGTGTGCGTCCCGTGCTTTTTTCTGTGACGCAGCGCATGCATCTCTTTCGTTTTTTTGCCCTTCTGGGTTCGGATGTTGATCCTCTCGTGCTACTTCACTGCTGGTTTTTAGCCTTCATCTTTTCAGGAAGCACCTTATCACTAGCATCTGATTTCGTACTTTCACTTTTTTACTTTACACCAGTACTCCAGTAGTGGCCTTCGTCGTTTTGTATCGCGTTCTTGGCGTGTGTGTGTACGGAGCTCTCGGTTCAGTAGTCACGAATGGAGAGTGGTCCGTTTTGCGTTCCTTCGCAACTGCTCTCTGGCGGAAACAGATAGCTGCCGCCTGCAGCTTTAACTGAAACGGTCCTTATTGCTGATAATTTTCTTGCTACGCACGTCATCACGCAATTTCTTGGTTTGCTGCATGCGTATTTGAATTTTGAAATATTCGGCAGGTAGTAATTAACTTGTTACTGCTTGACAGGACCCGCTCCCCCCGCCGCCATCGTCTTCGCCCCGCCGCCCTCGCCCGCTCCTCGCCGCAAGCAGCCAGCACGTATGTGAAGAAGAAGCTCCTGTCTACTTCCGTACTATGCATGTTGCTAGCCGGCTACTTCTATCCTGTTTACTCATGTGGCTTTTCTGTCGGTTTTGCAGATGAGGCACCTCCCCCGCCGCCGTCGACCGAGAAGCCGTCCCCGCCGCCGCAGCAGCACGACCACGACGGCGCCGCCCACTCCAAGGCCGTCCCTGCCTACGCCGCTACTTCCCCGCTCGCGCCCACTGCTGCTGTCTCCCCGTCGGCGCCCCAGCCACCACACTCCGCCTCGTCGTCCCAGGGGGTCTCCTGCGCCGCCGTGTTCATCATCATCATCGCCGTCATCCTCTGGGGCGTCGGCCAGAACTGAGGCGCCCGCAGGTCGTCGCCCTCCCCAAGATGTGACCCAAGTTACATGTTTCTCGCCATTTGTTTCTGTCTGGAGTCCGTAGAAGACAAGTGGATTTTGAGGTTTCTGCATCGCGCGTAATGGTAGCTGTTTGCAGTATGTTCATGTGTCCTCGGTTGCGTAGTTCCTCTAGTGTCCAGCGTGTTTGTGATCGATCGGTACTGGCCTGGCCAAGGCGTGTTCAGAGGTGAACCTTTTGGGTCTCATGATCGCTCTAGTAAGATGAACCACTGCTATGTGATCGATATGATCTGAATCTGAATAACTGAATTGATGCAATTTTGCTTACTCTCTGCTGATATGATGATGCTTTGGTTCATATGCTCGATCAATATGATCTGAATCTGAAATTCTGAATCACTGCAATTTTGCATAGCTTCTGCCAATGTGATGATGCTTTTGTTCTTATGCTCGATCCATGCTGATTCCTTTGATTTGTTGAGTAACAGTTTAATTAGATTTGTTATGTGCGCTATGAATGCTTATGATGCCTCTATCTTGCTCTGCTCTGATTTTTTCTCGACAAGAAGCTCTCCTCTGATTTGTGAGATGCTTCTTCTGTGAGGTGTGGTGATGCTTTTGTTCATATGCTCGATCTTTCTTCTTTCCTTTGATTTGTGGAGTGGCAGTTTAGCTTAGTACTGTGGCTATGAATGCCTATGATGCATCTATCTTGCTCTGCTCTGATTTGAGGGATGCAGTTTAGTTATTTATTCTGCCTGCATTGTATTGTATATTTGTCCTGTGGGCACAGTCTATGAATGAACATGTGAAGGAGCACAACAGAAGTGGTCTCATGATTTTCATGTTGGTACAATTTGATGCTGTTGCGGTTTAATTAGATCCTGGTTGCTTGCTGTTTGCCTCTCAATCCCTTCAATATCCAGGAGAATTGGAGGGCGGGACAGCTAGTAGGAAGCTCCTAGTGATACAGAGTATTCTGGATATACAATGGCCGAACTAGTAGCTCTTGGGTGTAAGAGAATCTCTAGTAGATACCGCAAAAAAAAATGTGTCCCAGGTATCTCATGCAAAATGGTCGTCCAAACCGCAAAAATATTTCCAATTTCCTGCAAATGCAACCCTGCGTACTCCATATACCAAGTTCGTGAGGCCAATTTGCATTGAAAAAGCGGTGCACCTGAAATTTTAGGACGAGGGCACTCGAAAAGATTTGAGTTGTTCCAGGCACACCCTACGAGTGAGAAGATCGCCCACTATCCGCCACTCCATTCCCACCACTTGTGGAGGTCGTGGCACGTCTCCCCTTCCGTTGCAAGTTCTCCTAGGCGTCGACCATGGATCCAACATGGAGCTCCGTTGGAGGCCTTGAACGGTTCCGAATGGGTGCAGCATGGCGTTCCTAAGCCGCGCTGCCATCCTCCTAGTCCCCATATAGAAACTAATAGCTCAAAGCATATCCCTTTGTCTCGGGCCGCTCACAAGTCTTGAGCTTTTCTTGCAGCCCTAGGCACAATGCCTTGTGTTAAGTTGGGACAAGATTCGTTCTCCTACATTTTGATAGGTTCACATACCAGTCATTTATAGATTAGGGCTTGGCTATTTACAACTTATATGACATGTTTACTCTAACATCCTCCTGCAATCAAAACTTTTATAGATTGCGTTTAAATATCCCAAGCTGTCTAGTGTCTCCAAATTTTTAGTAGCCTTTGAGCTACTCTTTCTCAAATAAAATGGTAATCCACTTCTATATGTTTCATACGAGCATGAAACACATAATTTGGTCATTGATATGTTACTTCAGTGTTAATCACACAAAATACACAGTGTTTGTTGTTGTGGTATACCCAATTTTGCTAAATAAGATTGAGCCCACATCATTAAATACTAGTCTGTGTTAAAGTAACATGTTGCAATGCTCCAACTATGTTGTGTTACATGTAGGATCATCATCATTCAGCGGATTACAATCAACAATAGATAATTTCCTGAGGTAGATATAGGTGGTTGGATAGTATTTACATTTCTCTGTAATTAATCTCTTCAGAATTACTGAAATATGCGTGCCTTAATTGTGACAAATGAATACCATCCATTGTTTTGTCACTTCAATGCCTAGAAAATAATGAAATTCTCCCATAACCTTAAGTGCAAACTACTCCTCTAGATCCCTTAACAATGCATTCCATGAGGAGATTGCTACAATAATATAATTACCATAGCTTAATAAGAACATGATAACTCCTTTTGTATTGAAGAATAACAATGACGTATCAGCCTTGCTTGGAAAGAAACCGAGATGCTATAACTTCCCACTGAGCCGTGGGTATCATGCTATAGGATCATGTTTTAGGGAATACAAGACATTATCCAATTTGCAAACATAATTAGGCTCACTTTTGTTTTCATGGCCCGAGGGATTTCTTCATGAACACCTCTTCCTCAAGAACAACATGTAGAAACACGTTCTTAACATCTAGCTTGCGTTAGTGACCAATTGTGTAACACTACTAAAGAAAAAATTAATCAAATGGTAGAATATTTGACAACATGATTAAATGTGTCCTAATAGTATATCCATACCTCTGTTTAAAACATTTCGCAACTAATCTCGTAGTGTAATGATCATTATTCCCATCAACATTCCTCTTTATTTTATAAACCCGCTTGCAATCAATAATATTATTTTCTTTGTGAGCCAAGATAAGATGACAAGTTTCATTATTGAGACGTGTAGGGATGAAAACAGAGCGGAAATGGATGGAACTGAGTAGTGCCACATTTATTTTCATATTTTTTTCGGAAATGGAAATGGATACAAAAACTCCGAAAACAAATGCGAAAACAAATATTGACGGAAACCGACACAGACCAAATACGACGTGGACATGGACGAAAGGCAGATGATACCAGAACCAAGAAACCATTTGAATTATGTAGATAAATCAAGAAACTCAAGTAAACTGACAAATTCCTTCCCCA
The DNA here is from genome assembly GCA_007115705.1 of Dactylis glomerata. Classification (NCBI taxonomy): domain Eukaryota; kingdom Viridiplantae; phylum Streptophyta; class Magnoliopsida; order Poales; family Poaceae; genus Dactylis; species Dactylis glomerata. Next base: position 3,010,829 of record QXEO01000803.1, read on the forward strand.
ACCCTATCACGATTGCTTAGTGTGTATTGGGTCTGCTAGTTTGACCATGCAAAACCACTTGAAAACGGAAATTCCGCATCAGTCGGAAACGGAAGTTCCATTTTCGTGTTTGTTCCGCCAGAAAATGTTGTTCTGTTTTCATTTCCGCTTCCACACAAAAAATCCATTTCCGTTTTGCAAAATTCCATTTTCCATGGAAAAGTTGGAAAGTTTCCACTCCATTTTCATCCCTCAGACGTGCCACATTTTCTTGTTCCATTGCTTTCTTGCAATCCGGATTATTCAATGCTTCAACAATATTTGTAGTTCCATAATAGCTGGATAACTTGGCCAAGGAAGTGTTACATGATACAGCTATGCGATGGTGGTGGAACATGAGTGATAGAAGACCTAGCCGTAGACGATTTAGAGTTGGATGCAGGGGATCCCGACGTGATTTCCAGCGTGCCTCCACGTGCATCATGTAGATTGGAGGCGTTCAATGCATGTGAAGATGTGGACACATTGCTGTCGCGTGTTACCAATCGCAAGGATACCACACAGGCTGAAGCCTTTGTCGATGTCAGGTCTTCAGAATATCAAGTACCCTTACACAAGAAGGTATGCTTTGATTAACTGTATGGTGATCTTCAGGTATATCTACAAGTGTTTCTAGATAGTTTGATAGTTCCTTATTACGATGGAGACATACACTCTTGGCCATCTCAGTATTACGATGTCACCTTATCGATTGGCCAATCACACCATTAAATGATCACGAGGACATTGGAAGACGGAACGAGAAAAGAAAATGAAACGTTCATGAGGATAACATGTATTGTGATCAAGTGTTGAAGAACGGGATAACAAAATCTCGTCGCTACTTGTCATTAGTATGGCGAAGCAAAGGGATTATCATTTTTACTAACACAAGGTTCGCTCAGAGTTATTAGTGTGCACGCATGAGAAATCATGCATGTCCGTGGTCCTGCTGTTGGTTATTGATCTGAAGATGTTCAGACTCATGCCTGCATGTTTACCGAACCCATTGGGTCATTCGCTTAAAGTATTTGATCTTTAGTGATATTTGTATATCATGATGCAAGTGGGATGGCCAGATTTGTATATAACGATGCAAGTGGGATGGGCTATCGCGTTAGGCCCGCCTGCCATCCCACCACCAAACTTCGCTAATCCCATTTCTAATCCTGCTTAACGATGGCAAGCTTAGCGGGTACTCGCACCTATATCCCAGATTATGGTGTCAAGCAAGTAATAGCTAGCTAGACGGAGCAACACTGGCAGCTGCATGCATGATACAATCCTTTCTAATATCGGTCAGGTTCCGCATGCAAAATACAATTTATGGGTACCATGGGACCTGCCTACCCCGCATCCTAATCTCCCGCTTCTCCCGATTAGTCCCAGTGGGCTAGAGCAGGCGGGAGCTTGACATCATGTACCCGCACCACTTAAAACGTTATTTGTTTATATGTTTTATGTATGTATGTAGTTGAGAGAAGGTCCAGAATAGTTCCGACGACATCGAAATAGTTTCTGTGGAGTATTGGAGTCATTCTAGTGTTATTGGAATAGTTCCGGAGGTACACTGGAATTGATCCGATACTAAATATGAGTCCGAAACATATATATTCGGAAATGTTTGGGAGTGATCAAAATAGTTTTAGAAATTTTAGGGAAATATTTCTGGCCCGTCATCGTTGAGAGGGGTATTGCGGGGCTTCGAAAGTTACACAAAACACCACCGGCGACCAACAAACGAAGGAGATCGAGGATCTAGTGGAAGATGAAAGTAGGTAGGTGTCATTTTGTGTTCAATGTGTTCGATCTGTGTAAGGAAAAAAAACTACTAGGTCCAAACATCTATATATGTTTCATGTGTATAAGGGGAAGAAAGTACTAGCTAGGTCTATGTATTTGTTGAAATTTTCTGATGTGTGTAAGGGGAACAAATTAAGGGCTAGGTCTAGATGTTTAGTTTTATTATTGTGTTTAATTTGTATGCTATGTAGCTTCAAGTTCGTCATATATTGTAAGTTGTAAGTGAACAAATAACCTATAAGTTGAATGAACTCGCTATTTTTGCTATTAAATATGGTTGTAAAGTTTGACCATGTATAAAGAAAATACATCGGTTCTTGCAATATATTGCATAAATAATAAAATTATATTTCTTGTTGGTTTTTATAGGTTGGATATTGAAGATGTTAACATTTTTAATATGTATTTGATCAAATTTTAATTTGTAACATTTTAAAAAGGAGAAAGTATTTTGCTAACTTCGGCCGAGATATAAGACCTTTACGTCTTATAATTCGAAACGGAGGCATACAAGGGCTTACGTGCGTACTTCGGAGTCGTGTGAAGGCATGGAGCTAGGTAGATGTGGATCAAAGCAGCTACGAATTGAATGAAATTTGAAGAATTATGCATTTCGAAAACCGAAGAAAGAATTTCTTGTGCGAAGTCGACGAGTTCAGAGGCCGGGTGAGCGCATATGCAGCCAGCTCCCACTTGAAGGTGTGGAGGCAGTTGTTGATCAAAGCAACCACAAAATGACTGAAAATTCGAAGAATTATGCATTTTGAAAGTTGAAGAAACAAACGTATTTTTCTCATTAGAAATGAGCTGTGAATGAGCTATTTTTTGTGCGAAGTCGATGAGTTCAGATGTCGGGTGAGCACATATCCAGGCATCCAGCCAGCTCCCACTTGAATCACTGGACGTACGTTCTTCTCGAGCAGCCCGTCTAGCGTCCAGGTGCTCTGTACCTCGCAGGCTAGCACCGCAATCCACTGAAGCAGCACCGTCGTTCTGCACCGTGAGCTACGAGCAAGCACGCCACGACAGGCGACACCCACCCTGGAGCGCACCGTGGCGAAGGCCGGATAAGCACGGCCGCGAGACGTGGCGACCCGCCTCTTCCCCCGCCATGCAGCCTCCCTCCACGTAGCCGCGCCACCGCGCCACGTACAGCAGCGAGCGAGCTACAAATACGGTGGCTGAAGCTCCATTCCCAGCACCACCAGAGCTAGCAACGAGTAGCAGCGATCAAGCAGCAACCATGGCGACAAGAGCAACCATCCCACTCCTCTTCCTCCTCGCAGCCGGTCTCCTCTTCGCTGCGGCCGTCGGGACCTCCAGGGAGGAGGAGGGCGGGCGCGGCGAGCACTCGCTGCAGCAGTGCCAGCAGCGGTGTGAGCGGGACCGGCCGCGCTACCAGCGCGCCCAGTGCGTGCAGGAGTGCCGGCAGGAGCAGCAGCACGGGGAGCAGGAGCAGGGCCGCGGCCATCGCGGCGGCGAACGAGAGCGGGAGCAGGAGCAGGGCCGCGGCCATCGCGGCGGCGACCGAGAGCGTGAGCAGGAGCAGGGCCGCGGCCATCGCGGCGGCGACCGTGAGCGCGAGGGGGAGCATGGGCAGGAGCAGGAGAGCCGCCGGCCGTACGTGTTCGCCCCCCGCAGCTTCCAGCGAGTCGTCCGGAGCGAGCAGGGCTTCATCAAGGCCATCCGCCCGTTCCAGGAGGAGTCCAGGCTTCTCCGGGGCATCAAGAACTACCGCGTCGCCATCATGGAGGCCAACCCGCGATCCTTCATGGTGCCGGGGTTCTCGGACGCCGACGGTGTCGGCTACGTCGCCCAAGGTTTGTATATGTCTACACCGCATACGCACGCACGCCCGGCATCGGCATGCATTATTTATTCTGGACTCGTGACGTGCGCAGGCGAGGGGGTGCTGACGGTGATCGAGAACGGCGAGAAGAGGTCATTCACCGTCCGTCAGGGCGATGTCATCGTGGCACACGCCGGGTCGATCATGCACCTTGCCAACACCGATGGCCGGAGGAAGCTGATCATCGCCAAGATTCTCCGCACCATCTCCCAGCCCGGCAAGTTCCAGGTAGAGATTTATCGATATTTTGTGCCGGTCCAAATTTTGTAACATGTACGACGTCTACGCACGAAATGACACAGCATGGATACACTGTGGCATGCAGTATTTCATGGGTGAATCGCTCGTGTCAAGTTTGAGCAAGCGAGTCCAGAGAGCTGCTTTCAAGGTACGCGCGCAAAACCTACGAACTATCACGTACACAAATGGCATCCCCTTAAATCGTTTAGTGGAGAACTCACGACGTGTCAATGGATGTTGCTGCCAGACTTCGGAGGAGCGGCTGGAGAAGCTGTTCGGCGGGAGGCAAGGGCAGAAGAAGGGGTTCATGGTCCGCGCGTCCGAGGAGCAGGTCCGGGAGCTGCGCCGCCACGCGTCCGAGGGCGGGCAGGGCCACCACTGGCCTCTCCCCCCGTTCGGCGGCGACGAGCGCGGCACCTACAACCTCCTCGAGCAGAGGCCGACCATCGCCAACCGCCACGGCAAGCTCTACGAGGCCGACGCTCGCAGCTTCCGCGCCCTCGGTGACCACGACGTCCGCGTCGCCTTCGCTAACATCACCGCGGTGCGCAACCTTTAACTGAAAATGTTTACGCGCACCTGGCACTTCGTTACTGAAACTGTTAACGCGCATGCATGTCTCGATCGGCAGGGCTCCATGACCGCACCGTACTACAACACGGAGTCCTTCAAGATCGCCGTGGTGCTGGAAGGCGAGGGAGAGGTGGAGATTGTGTGCCCGCACCTGTCGCAGGACAGCGAGCGCCGTCGCGGCGAAGAAGGTCGTCAGAGCGAGCGCCGTCGCGGCGAAGAAGGTCGTCAGAGCGAGCGCCGCCGCGACGAAGAAGGTCGTCAGAGCGAGCGCCGCCGCGACGAAGAAGACGACGAGCGCGAGCAACGCCAGCACCACCAGCGAGGACGCGGCAGCGAGTCGGAGTCCGAGTCCGAGGAGCAGGAGCAGCAGCAGGAGAGGTACGAGACGATCCGCGCGCGCGTGTCCCGCGGCTCGGCGTTCGTGGTGCCCCCAGGCCACCCCGTCGTGGAGATCTCCTCGTCCCGCGGCAGCAGCAACCTCCAGGTGGTGTGCTTCGAGATCCGCGCCCACAAGAACGAGAGGGTGTGGCTCGCCGGGAAGAACAACGTGCTGGGGAAGCTGGACAGGCCCGCCAAGGAGCTGGCGTTCGGCGCCCCGGAGAGGGAGGTCGACGAGGTGCTCCGCGCGCAGCAGGACGAGGGCTTCCTCGCCGGACCAGAGCAGCAGCAGGGGCAGGGGGAGGAAGAATGGCGCCACCGCGGTCGCGGCGAGGAGGCCGTGGAGAGTTTCCTGAGGATGGCGACCGGTGCGTTCTGAAGACCGGTGACAGTGAGGGAGTGAGCGGGAGCCCGAGCAGTTTAAGAGTTGGACTTGTACGATGTACGTAGTATATACACGGGACTAGCATAAATAAGTGTGGCTCGGGCTCGGTACGATGATGTAAGTTACCTGCCTACCTATGTACACCAAGGCATGCTCATACATAAATAAACAAGGGCGTTGCGCCTCTTTTCCTGTATTTTCATCGTGATCCAGAAACTATGAACAAAACTGATCATCCATTGGTGTTAAATCAACGCAACAAAAAGTCGGCAACAAAAGTCGGCATTGATCATTCTCTAGAAATCGATGCACTAATTTCTTTTCTGAGGGGAAGCCATGCATGTGAATGTACTCGAACTACTATTGCTGCTCACCTCGTTGTTCCATGTTCAGTAGCAGTATTTTTTTGTTTTTGTTTTTGCCAACATGCTTTACTACTCTCCGACCTATATTACTTTTTATTAATACAAATGTATTTATCTAGCAGCTAGATATATCCGTATTAATAAAAAGTAATATGGGTCAGAGAGAGTAGTAGTTTTATTTAGACCCGCGCTAGGCGAAAAACTCCCAATGAGCTTGGACGAGGCCGCTCTTTTCTTTTCTTCTTTAAAGTTTTAAAAATTTGAATATAAACATCTTTGAAAAAAATACTATGTCGTAGATAACGTTGCACTCTATCATTGTCTAAATTTTTAGAACAAAATCATATAAAAAGACAAAATTAATTTTTCTATGCACTGTTCATCACTTTTCGCAAAGGACAAAATCTTGATTTGTCTTTTTTACTAAGCCCAAAATACATTATATTTTTTTAAAAAAAATCACACCGATAAAATACAATATTGTCTACACCATGATATTTTTTCTAAATTTTTTAAAAGATTTGAATTCAAATTTTTGGAGCTTCAAATATCAGGCTCCATGGAGCCCGAGCTCCAAATGTTCGCACTCGGAGGCGACCTTTGCCCAACCCGGAGGGCAAAATCCGTTGAAGTCCGCGATGTTTGATGAACATTTGAAGTTTAGAATTAGCTTCAACTCAGTTTTAGATCCCCCCTTGTCTTTTGGAAAATCAACTATAGTCGAGCTTTTCCATTTAAAGCGAAAGGGTATATCGCTATGTCCCTTACTTTTTCGTGATGTTCGATTGCCATCCGAAGTTTGGAATTAGCTTTAACCCAGTTTTAGATTTACCTTGTCTTTGCAAAATCAACTATAGTCGAGCTTTTCTACCTAAAGCGAAAGGGTACATTGCTCTGTCCCTTACTTTTCTGGTGTTTACATCTTGTATGCCACCTGGTTACTTACCCTAGCTAGATGAGAGGATATTGCAACAAAAACTTCACCCATTGTATAAAATATATTATTATAAAAAACATCTATGCAATACTTTAAAAAGTAACGCTGCAAAAATAAGTGGTCAAACTACAATTTTTCTTGCAAATTGAATTGATTTACAACAAAAACCGTCAGCAATTTCAACACAAATCAAAATGTATTACAACAAAAAATCATGTGTTTACAATAATAAGTAGTGGTTAAACAACAATTAATTTGCTATAGATTGAATCACAACAAAAATCATCAACTATTTGAACAAAGAATAGAACCAATGAAAGCAAAAAAAAAAACATGTGTTTACATCATTAAAAAAGGTAAACACCATAAAAAAATCTGAGGAAAACACATCCTGTATCAAAATGCACAAAAAAAATCACAACATTTCGCATGTAATTTTTCAATAAACAATGTATTATTTTGTTACAATTTGGAAGTACCTATACAACATTTGAGAAATCCGAGGAAAACACTACATGTAGTAAACGCCGAGATAACATCCCGTGTGTGCTTTCATAACAAAATACATACAAGTTTGTTACAGTTTGGAAGCACGTATGCAACACTCAAGGAAACTATACTTGCAATAAATGCACAGGTAATGTTGGTACGTCTTGTCTATGCTTTCGGAACAAAACTCGCATAGTACTCTGTTTTTTCAGAACACGCATATCACCCTGTTTTGTAAGAACACGCATAGTACTCTGTTATACAATTTAAAAGTACGCTTGCAAGATTGGCAAAACATCCTCGATTGCCCTCACTGACCAATATGGGCCTAGCAGGGGGGGCCTCGCCAAACCCGTTAAACATACTGACGGTCACCCGGCGCGGCCCATGCTAGACTCGCAGGTCAACCGCACGCCACTATATCGGAAGGGGAATTTTCTGTTGTGTTCGACGAGCGGCGGCGGCGGAACGGGACGTCGGGGAGGTGGTGGCGCTCGTCAGCCTGTCCGAATGGCCGACGATCCAGGTACGACGAACCTTCTCGCCTTCGTCATGCCAACAAAACTGCGACAGTTTACAGCCTAATATCACGGGGCCGGCAAGGCAATGGGCGATCAAATTCTTTAACCGATCTGTGGGCGTGGGCGGCAATGCTCTGCTCGTTTTGCGTTAACACGACGCTAATCTCCCGCACCTTTCTATGGCGCGTCCATTGTTTAGTTGTTTGCCTCATGATACCGCTGGTTCGAGGCTGTCAGGTCAGGTCCAGGCCTAAGCTAATCCCGATAAAGCCACTGATCACAACTTACCCTGACAAACTGCTCCTATCCCTGCAGGAAGCGGTATGGCGAAGGAGTGCATTCCATTTCTCACAATTTATTTACAGCTACGGAAGCGAGATCAGCCTAGGGTTTATGCCCCGGTGAAAAAGCGAAAGAGATTAAAAGAAAATAGCACAGGGGTGGCCTGCACTCCTCGCTTTTTGTTTCTATATCCTTTCGAGAAAGGCAGACACAGACATGGTATCCGATAGCACTCTTCGTCTCTTCCTTCCTAGCACCAATTGACCGGCCGTACCAGTTCATGCTCGATCGAGCCTTCTTGGCTTGGCATGCATCCTCCTCCTTTTATGATGAGTGCGAGCACCTGCCCGCCGCATCCGAGACGAGGAGCCTTCTCTCCTTTTGTGTGGGCCCCACTGCTTTCGTTGTCCCCTGCCCCGCCCACATAGAACACAGCCTCGGCCTCTGCTGCCTTTCTTTTTCCATGAGCTGTAGGTTTCATCCCATGGCAAAGGCAAAAGAAAACAAACATGGCAGCAGAGAGAGATGCAGAGGCAGCTTCTGCGTGAAACTTTTCTTTTTCTCTGAGACCATTGCTTTGGGCACAAGCCTGGCTGGAATCATTCCTTGCCAAGCATGGACCGGAACACTCCAGTATCAGCCGCAACGGCTCAAGGTGTATGCTGTACAAACGGTAGTGGTTTCTTTTTTACTAGTGAAAAAATTCTGAGCCGAGCCAAGTGGCCCTTGTTACATCAATCAGGAGACAAAGCAAAAGGTGAAAACAAGCATTCCCTTCGGAGTCACAAATCCATCAGGAGAAAGGGAATGTGTATCATGGAGGAATCCAAAAGCACACCACAGATTAGCTTCAGCTGTTAGTGACTAGTACTAAGCTTGTTTGGGGACTAGGAACAACCCCTCTATTTGGGTTGCAAAGGAAATGCAGATGGTCAGACGCAAAACTGTGCAGAACGGCGCAAATCATCCTGTTGAGAAATGCAACGAGGTAATATTAGTCATCCAGAACGACTGGTGTGTCGGTACTGAACGAGCTGTTAAAGGAGTTCGAGATGTTCATGAGTTGATCATACCTTGAAGATCTACAGTTAGAAGCATCTCCTTCAGTATCTGCATCACTGCATGTGCAACAAGGCCGGAGTTGAGGTATTAGCCGAAGTAAATTTTTCCCAAGTACGATGCATGATGAGGCACAGTAATTTAAGTGCGAAAAGGTAAGAGCAGTTCTTCAGAATCACCTGTAGCTGGAAACATTCCAATTGCTGGAATCTTGGTAGGAATGAAGTCCATCTGCTCTGGTACCGAAGAAAGAATGTCTGCAGTGGAACGCATGGAAGCTATGATGAGTTTACAATGCCTTCCACATGGAATTCAGGGAAGTCGACAGAGCGACAGGCTTAAACAATGTGGCAGTGCAGGGAATGTATTAGTATATTAACCTTGGCTTGGCTCCATGGGGATACACAATCAATAAAAATTGATATCTGTGTAACTGCGTGGGTAACTTGGGAATGGTAGTTCATCCACCCCCATTAGGGAGCTAGAACGAGTGAAGCTGCCGAATTGAGCTTGGCTCGGCAGTTTAACCTCCGCGGTGAAAATGCTGTATACAGGCCTGTGGTCTGAGAATCTAGACTCACCGCGGACATAGCATAGTTGATTCAGGCCTCTCCCATACCATAAAATCCGATCACACCTTGAGAAAAGAAAAAAACAATGTTTGGTCATCAGAGTGTAACAAAAGGGGGCGAAATGCTTGTACATCAGTAACTTGTGTTTTTCGAATTTTACCATGCAGGTGTTCTTCTCTTCTCGTTTGGATGCATATCTTCCCCCGAGTATCTGTCAGAGTTGTATGAGTACTTGTATGTGGGAGGGAAATATATTCTCCCTTCTTTCCAGCCTGCAAATACCCGTCCAAACCTTTGCTCTATCCGAAGCTGTTGCAAAAAAAAAAATATTCAGGTAAGAAACAAGGCAAACACTTAATGTAAGTGCCATCGCTGCGCAAGTTTCTGTGGTAGCTATATGATGTTAGCAGTTCTGATCAAAATAGTTTACCTGATCTTTCTCCAATAATTGTTTCCAATTGTGCATCTCAACCAAAGCCTTCACCGACCGATAAGAAAGAGCTATCCGGTAATTCAAATCCCCTAACCAGATTATACGGCTGAAAGAAACAAAATATGACACTAAGATATCGGTCTTCCATTTGTCACAATTTTATTTACTTGTGTTTAATGGAGAGCTGGAAGTAGTACATACTCATGGTCCAGAATTGTCTCTGGTGACTTCTCGTTGCGTGCGCTATGAGCGTGTGGGAATCTTGTTTTCCTCAAAATTTCCATCACATCTGCATTTCTTCTAAGTTCGTCGCCATCTTTTTGACCTGACGTTAAGTGTGTGCAAACAAAACAAAAGCTTGTTTGATGCAGAGACATACTGATTGATATCGATCCCTGAGATGAGAAAAAAAGAAGATGTAAGAAAATAGGAACAGATCCGCTACTGTACACCTGGAAGAACTGAGTAAATAGCAAACAATACCTTATTTCCAAGATATCCCATCAAGCCTCTACCAACACACGACACCTTCAAGTTTTTCACATGATCCCTTATGTCACTCCGCACCCAAACCATGAGAAAAACTCCAACCATCTGCTTGCTAGCAACCAAGCAATACCTGCTGTGTAATAGAAAAAACAGAGTTTCAGTTGCTTAGATTTTTTTTTAGGAATAGTTCAGAAAATTGTAGTCGCTCAAAATAAAGAATGAAGACTGTATGCCATTTCAAAAGAAGTATTAGTAGTTTCAAGTATAGAGCTGGCAGCGGTCATCTAGCTACTCTGTCTCCCAACTGAAGTTAACTTACATGCAGAAAGAATTTCTGTTCATTTTCAAGAATACTTACTTTGAGTCAATAAACCGTCTATTATTGTCATCGGTTGATAGTGGAGCACCATATCCACATGGCATTGGTGAGAAGAACGTAGTACCAGGTGATTCCTCGTCCATATTCTCATCATCAGAGGACCCACCACATCTCATACTGGTGTCAACATCACTTGGCCTGCTCCCAAAGCTAATCCGGTCACAAACACTGAAACGTCGGTCCACTAAAGAGTGAGGATCCATCATGTCAATTCTTGAACTTCGACTTAAGGACTGAAATGAACGTCGATGGAAGAATGAGGAGTTCCTTCTTCTTGATGATCGCTCAAAATCGACATTAAGCTCCGCAATAGGATCTGGAACCGGTGACGGGGTGTGGTAATTGTACGCAACAGAGCCTTGGAGATCTAGATTATTCAGAGTTTTCCTTACAAGAGAAACCCATTTTTTTGCTGGACCATTGTCTTCAGTCAACAAGACATTGCCAGCATTCAAAGGAACAATTTCCTGAAACCTGAAACGCAAACAACTTTTGTTACATTTCATTATTCTTTGGTATCATTTTGGGATGTTTTCTATTTTGTACAGCAAACAATATCTGTTTAAGAAAATGCAGAAATTTAGGTTTATACCCAATAACGTATATATCAGCAGCAGGAGAAGTATGGAGCCAGTCTTCCAGATTCAAATGACTAGATGGTGACCTTCCTCCCACATTCCATGTACCAGCAAAGACCCTAGTCGCACAAATATATTGATTTTCATATCGAAGCGAGTTTTCTTCAACACTGATCACCGTATCGTTGTCGACTTCTACAGAAGTAAATATATATTTACCTGTAGTCCTGTGTGTTGGTGATATAAACACGATCTCTTCCATTTCCTACTCGACAATCTCGATCCAAACTTTTCCTTGGCAACCTCTCTGAGAAGACATAGAGTTAATTCAGTTATGCATAGGACACAATGTTGACTGGTCAGTTTTGTACCAACAGAAAGGAGGAAATTGCACACAACACCAATGTTTGGTAACATAGTTGCACAAAACACAGAATTAAAACAACTTTTGCAGCTGACCCTAACTTTTGGTGTAATGTGTTGCAGCTAGCCCAAATAGATGTTTTAAGGTCCTTAATAGTGTATTAGCATGTAGCTCAAAAAAATTATACTGTATACCTTGATTATACAATAGTTATTTTAATATGGACATCACAATTGTAGAAAACATAGACATTATGCATAGACAAAATATTGTGGTATACCATTTTTTACTTCCTTCGTTTGGAAATTAGTGACTTTAACTTTTTCTAAATATAATTGTATATATATACTAAAAAAATGTCTAGACAAAGGTGAGTCACTTATTTTGGAACAGAGGGAATATATACTAAAATAATATAAATGTGGTTTTAGAGACTCACATAATTACATGGCACCATATCTTGAATAACATTTCTGTTTGCTATATATATATTTTCTTTCTTAATATAAATACATCTCAGACAATGATTTATTTCTCAGCCGTTTTCTCGAAGTATGAAACAATTCCTCAGATGTGAGGGCCATCTCTCTAGTATTTTGGTATTTTTATTAAAAAAATCATATAATTTTGGAATATGGTATAAAAAACTAGCCTCACGAGTTATCAGATACGCTGTTAAGGGCCCTAAACCATCTATTTGGGCTAGCTGCAACGTATTACACCAAAAGTTGGGGTCGGCTGCAAAAATTGTTTTGATTCCGTGTTCTATGCAACTTTGTTACCAAACATTGGTGTTATGTGCAATTTTCTCAACAGAAAGTGTTGAAAGAACTGAAAATGCAGTAGTTACTGTGAGGACGCAAGCAAAATGTACCTGTTCTGCTCTTCTTGGCTTTGCATACATCTCTCTCTGAGAAACTGGTCCTCCACTGCATCCCCACTGAAATGAGCATCACAACTTTTAAGCACAAACACGGTAAAACAAAATCTTTTTTACTGAGGTCTCAACTCTCAAGCCTGTTTTGGTAGTTTTTACAACAAACAAAAAAGGAGTCACTAGACCACACTACGCAAGAGCAGGCAGCAAGAGGTCAAACTTGCTTCAGGAAACAGCAGGCAATTATACTTAACCAAAATACTCAATAACACAAAACGAAATATTCGTACAGAGACAAAATCATGTAAAAGAACAGAAACTCATGGTCAGGTTGAGACTGGCTGACAGAGGTGGTCTGAAGTTAACAGCATGTACCTTCTTCAACCCCATAATCCGAATGGAAGTCCTTAGCCTTTGTTTTGATGTTGAACCACTTCCTAACAATGGTCTTGGACCAGGACAGCTGTTTCCGCACCAATCAGAACCAAAGCAAGATCAGAACTGGGCACAGTTAAAAATATACGAACATAGAAGCTGCTGGTGCGTGGTCGCTTACCCTGTTCTTGGTTGGAGTCTCATCTCTCATCGTCTCAGTGCTTCCTCATGCAGCTCCAGGGATGGCTCCTCCCTCCTCAAAACCTCCAAATTCTTATTTTCCCTTCCTACCTCTTCGAGAAAGGCAGTGTATCTTGGAGAAAAAGGGAGAACAGATTCTTCTTCTTCTTCCCCTTTCACCCCGTACTTAGAAGATTCCACACTATTGGCTAATTTAAGAAAGAACCCAGAATTCCTAAGAATTGCGACCAGGCACCAGCTCAAAAGGAACAGGAATCCACGGCAGCACCCCGAGAGGGAGGGGATTGGTGGGAAACAAGACGAACTATTGAAGCCCGTACTTCACTTGGGGGAAAACAAGCAAGATCAAGAAAGGAAGCAGAGACCGCAAGATTCAGGAACCAGGACCGGGGTTAAAGACCGCCAAAAAGGCACAGGCGACACGAGCCTCCAAGAGAAAGCTCCGAGGAGGTGCTATGACACTCACCAACCTACAGCTCGCCTGCCTTTGCCCAGCTCACAACGCTCGCTCGGATCAATGCCGGTAGCAAGCGGAAGTTAATGCCCCTACCTTACAGAAAACGCCCAGGGGCAGGACAGCAGAAATTAATGGGGGCCTAGCACCTGAAAGTGAATCCAAGGACACGGACGCGGCGGAGGACACGGAGGCGACCAAGAGCCACGCGCAATGCAAGAGCTCGGGAGGATTTGAAGGATTGTGGAGGGAGGGGTGTGCAGTGCGAGGACACGCTGCTCTGCTCTGCGCGGTCTCCGCGTTCAAGGAGACGAGCAGGAGGAGACGGGGTGGTAGTAGTAGCAGGGGAGAGAGACAGAGTAGAGCAGCAGCAGTCTCGCAGTGTGGGGTGGGAGTGAGGCACGGAGGCCAATATGAAGGGAATAAAGCGAAAGTTTTGCTGGGGGCTCCTCTTCGGCTACTGCGACTGCTGGTGTTCCTCGCTTTTCCATTCTACGTATATGTAGCCTTTGCTCTTTAGCTCCAACTCCGATGCAGAGCAAAGCGAAGGCCTGCGGGTCTCGGCTGGAGGTAATCGTGCTTTGTGAGTTCATCACTGCTTTTAAGGCTTTATTGGTCATAGATTTGCTAATTCTGGATCGTTCCTACTGCAGATGGTTCAGCCGAAGACACCTGTTTTCATCTGATCGAGGCTTTTTTCGGTTCTATACTTTGATAAGGCAATGGAAAACTTTAAACGTTATTATCTTCGCTCCTAGTAAGTGTATTAAACCGGAGATATGCGTTGAATTGTAGAATATTGCACCGTTGATTTGGTGGTATCATTTCCTGCTAGAAATGGGGGAGTTTGCCAGTTCGGATTTTGGAATGGTTCAGCCGAACACCACCTCTTTTCACGGTATGCGAGCCTTCTTGGGTTCTGCTATGATTTGAGAGACACGCCTTATTTGGTTTTAGTATGCAAAAAAAATGGTCGCTGTTGATTGCTTTTATGACCGTGATGCTCTGATGGAAATTGTGTAGCACAAACAAAGTTCAGCAACAGTACAGCATTATCCAATCTAATGTGTGGCTAATACATCGACAAAGAACCGGAGAAACCACCAGTTTACATTTTTAATGGCAAGGTACCAGTAAAACCTTTCATCTATCGGTTTGTAATCGATTGTAAATCCCATCTAATTTCTTTGATATACCAATAATTTGAAAGTCAGTGTCCTAATTTATGGATCTGTCCATATATAACTTTTAGCACCCCTCGCTTGCTATAAAGACGAACCAAAAATTCTTCATCTATGACGTTGACTCAACATAGATTAGCATAGCCTACTGTAGTTTGATCACGCTACATTAAAATCACTTAATTTACTAGTAAAAACTTTGTGTAGGGTGATTTGAAGTTACTAGGGTAGAAATTTGGGCATATCACATCACAAAAGTGTGCAAAAAATAGATTTGTTACCGCAAAATTAGATATCATAAATATGTCCATTATTTTCAAGGAGAGGTCGATTCCAGAAGTACCATTATAAATAGCATGGTAAGTCTGAACACAATATTCACTCCTATGTGGAGGAGGCCGGAGATTTAACCTTGATTGCCATTGGTGCGCTATATTTTGAGTTTGATTTATTTGTTATGCATAATTTAGAACATAAACAAGGATATAACATATAA
Organism: Dactylis glomerata; assembly: GCA_007115705.1. Classification (NCBI taxonomy): domain Eukaryota; kingdom Viridiplantae; phylum Streptophyta; class Magnoliopsida; order Poales; family Poaceae; genus Dactylis; species Dactylis glomerata. The sequence continues at coordinate 3,026,127 of QXEO01000803.1, forward strand.
AATATTAGGATGTCTCGACTTCTATAATCATACATTAACACATAGTACATGATTTTTGAAATTATGACTTAGTTGTTCCATAAAAAAATTCTTTGTCGGAAGGGGAGAGAGAGAGGAGCTTCAGTTGTCGTCAGAGTCAAGAATTGTAGTGCATTGGCGTTGTAACTTTGTTGGAGGTGTCGTGGCTTGCTTCTCGTCTTCCTTCTTGGGTGGCTCTAGGGGAAACCTGAAAGAGCATTGCGCCCCATATGTGGTTTTGGTAATTGATGACAGTCTCTATGGACTAATGATTGCATTGAGTTATATTTGTAGAACTTGTCCATAAAAAATTCTTGAACCATATGTTGGCTTCAAGATTGTAAGAAGTTAATAAAGAAGATTATATGATGACCAAGAAAAGATTGAGTGAGCTCACATGTGCATCTTTAGGACATCATCAGTATGAAGAAAGAAGAATTGATTCGAGAATTGATCAAGGCAAAACGTAAGTTCAAGATGAGCAACTAGAAGAGGTTATATGAATGTGTCTTGAAGAATAAGATTGAGTGGGATCACATGTGCATCTTCAAGACATCATCATTATGAGGAAATAAGAATTGATTCGAGGATTAATCAAGTCAAAGCGCAAGTTCAAGATGAGCAACTAGAAGAGGTTATATGCTTGAAGCATGGTGTCTATATTATGATCATGGATATGAAGATATGCTTAAAGAGAGGCTCACCCATAGTGGAGTATGGAGGAGCAATTTGCAAGACTTCACCAAGTCAACATCAAGCTCAAGTGGAATGCGCAAGGCAAAGGTTTGCTCTTGATAGGTTTTCTCTTTTACAGGTCTCATGTGTTAGTTGGAGATCGGGTTATAGGATAGTTGTCGTACTATCAAGAGGGGCGCTCGAGTGAGTAACTTGATCGTATCATTTGGAGAGAGCTCAAACCCTTGCATACTTGGCATAATATTTCTTGGTTCTCATTAGGCTTTTACACATGTGAGGTTTTAGATCTTGTGTTTATTTCGATTACAAGCTCAATCTCATAAAAAGGGATTTTGTATGAAACACTTGTTGCGTATTTGGTATTGAAGGTTTTACCGATTCGTCTTTAAAAAGAGTTCAAACCTTTCATTATTTGGATTTATCTTACTCTATTGGACTATGATGTTTCTATGCATAAAGTTATAGATCTAGTTGTTGTGATTCCAACGAGCCCAAGTTCATAAAAAATAGAGTCAGGATGCTTAAGTTATGATCGTTTTCGTTTGCTGTTTCTGCCAGTTCTTTCCGGCCCCTCCAAATTTCGGCCAAGTCATTTGTGGTGCGACCCGTAGTAAAGGGGATGGAATTTAGGCCGGAAATTTTATAAGGGGCCCGGAAATTCAGGCCCCAAGGCCGGAAATTCCGAGTTAAAATTTCTGCAACGGCCAGATTTTGTTGGGGGGGCTATATAAAGCCCATTCTTCTTCATTTGGACGTTGGATCTTCTAGTTTTCTCTCTCCTCCGTTGATGACCTTGAAGAGTTTGCCCTTCCTCCCCATCCCTCCCATACTTCTTAAGTCTTTTTGAGGGAAAAGGGAGAGGATATCCAGATCTACATTTCCACCAATTATTATCTCCTCTATGCGAGGGGAATCTATTGGATCTAGATTTTGGAGTTCTTTGCGGATTTCCTCATTGTTCTTTCTCTCATATTCCTCCATAGAATCTATTGCTTTGGTGGGATTTGGGAGAGATGGATTTGAGCACTTTGTGTGTTTTTGCCATTGCATCAGTTGCATTGGTTTGAGTTCCCCACGGAGATTCGGTTGATTGAAAGTGAGAAGCCTTTTACTGTTGGGTTCTTAGAACCCTAGATGGCTTTAGTGGCAACTACTTTTTGGCCTTAGTGACAATTACTTTGTGCCGATGTGGGATTGGTGGCAATTACTTGGGATCCTCCAATTAAGTTATGGAAATTGCCCAAACCTTGTATCATCCTCATAGTGGAGGGTGAACTCGGACCTTTGTGGTGAGTTCACCGGAGAATAGGGTGAGGCCTTCATGGTGTTGAGTGGCCCTCACCCTCCAATAAAGACGTACTTCCCTTAATAAGGAAGGAACTTTGGGAATACATACTCGTTTCTCCATTGCGGTATCTCTATACCCGAGCCTATTTACTTATGCACTTTACTTTGTGATAGCCTTCGTGGTTGAAGTTATTTATCTATCTATCATTGAGTTGCTTGTCTTGCTTAGCATAAGTTTTTAGTGAACATCGGTGAGCCAAGCGTTTTTAAGTTTTGTGCTTATTATTTTAACCATTAGTTTTATTCTAGATTTATTAGATCCAAACATTAAAAGTTTAATTGCCTTTTCAGCCCCCCTCTAGGCGCCATCTATGTACTTCGAAAACTTTCGACCTAGTTATCTCCAGATTGAGCAATGGTGGCGTGTGGTGTTGCGTTCCCTCTTATGGAGCTTCGGAGAGTTTTCAAGATGGTGGTACCAATGGATGGTGACGGTGTTAGTTGCCGTGTTCCACGTGGTGCGTTGGTGGTTACCATGTAAAAAATTACTTTGATGAGTGGTGGTTTGGCCACGAAAGACTTTGGTAGTCATCTTCTTGTTCTAGCGAGTTTTGAAAGATCTTGTGTTGTTCTTCCTCTACTGTGAAGGAAGAGTTGTAGTCGCGCCCTACGACGGCTAGCTAGACATGAAGGTATTCATCGGCGTGGGTCTTGCATCTTTCCTTCTTCAGAGCTTATCATAAAAATCGGAGTGGCCAAACACCTATGAAGGGTCGATTTCTTTGCATGGGCCACGCGAGGGCTTCAACAGGCCATTTCGATGATGGCTCCGTAGTTGGTCATTCTTCTCTAAAGTTGCAGCCGTTGGCTCGTGAAGGAGTGATGACGATGACACCAACGAGAAACATCAAGGATGCTCCTCGCCTCAACAGTGTGTGTGCGGTTTTGTATTGGTAGGGTGCCCTCAAGGCGTTAATGTTCCATCATGGTCTGCAATGGTGTTTATTTCGGTTTTGGGATGGTTTTCCCTACTAATGAAGTAGTTAATTATCTTGTTCTTAATTAACTAATGAGATGTGCCAAATATTTTGCCTCCATTTTGGAAAAAAATACAGGATAATTGATGATTGGATTGTCCATGATTTTGGAGCCTACGTGAGTGAGAAACTACGGGCTTTCTTTTTTTTGAAATGGGGAAGCCTCGGCCTCCACTACTAGAGGAGTATGCCATTTTGAATCCTTCATTAACTGAAACCACAAGAATATGCAATAGAAGTTCTCTAGTTGCCATCAGGGGCGGGCCCATATGTATTCATGGGTATGCAAGTGAATACCCAAAACAATTGACAAACTTTTTATATTGTATGGTAAAGCCATCAATTTATCTTTGCTTTGTATAAAACTATACCTAAGAGTAGACAGAACCATGCGGTGGTGTGGCTGGTTAGAAAATTAAATGCATCGCTAACAGGTAATGAGTTCGAATCTTTTTCTTTCACTATTTTTGTCTACTTATTTTAATATTTTTTTTGCTTGAACACCTATTATAAAATCCTGGGCCTGCCCATGGTTGCCATACTAAAATTACAAGGATTTATTTTGAAATAATAGGTGCATTCCATTGTCGTCATTAAAACAAAGGAAATTGTACACAAGGTTGGGTCTAGGAACAATTTTCCTATAGAAATGCATGTAAATTAGAACATAGAAAAATCTATATGGATTTTTGATCTCTCAACCTAAAAACTCAATAGAAAATTATCTAAGGAATAGAATCCTCAAAAAATACCCTAAAATTCATAAGAACCAAAAATATTCTAGAGGAGTTTGCATCGAAAAATGTTTGACATCACAAGACAGATAAAGGAATTGTTAAAATATATTTATGTGGATGGAAAGTTGCTTTCTGTAATATAGTGCGACAGAATCATAGAAACATTAAAAAAAACCATCTACTATATACTAAAAACACAATACGGGGTTTTAAAATGGGAGCACCATGTTGATCCACATCATTAGAATTATTTTGATAGTTAGATCTAAAATTTATGGCTAGGATTTAACAAAAGATTATTTGTTACGTACCAGCTTGACACGTTTAATGTTATAAGAGGATAAAGTGCTTACATGGTTTGAAAAAAAAGATAAAGTGTTTTCAAGGAGTACCACGTAGTGTGTTTGTTTAAAAAAAACATATACCTATGTTCGCTAAAAACAGCCAATGCATGGATCATGGTAGTTGTCAAATAAGTTTTTTTACTGGATCATGGTAGTTGTCAAATAAGTTTTTTTACCGGATCATGGTGAGACGTGAAAACTAAAGATACGGAAATCGTCTCAACTGAGACTTTCTATATGCCCAACCGAAGCTGCCTGTACGAGAATAAAAAAAATTCTACAACATGCGAGTAGAACGGGGCAATTCAGAAAAGGAAAAACCACAACCGGCAAAGATGAAACAGATCAACCGGCTAATCAAATTGATTCTGATTCTGATCTTCTCTAGCTTTTGCATATTACAAAGTCCAAGACCAAAAACAAAATCATGCAGTTTTTCACATTATAAAATCAACTATGCGTAAACAAAAAAATGTTGATCATATTGTTATTACTTATTATTGCCTTCGTTCATAAATATAACATGTCTTAATATCCTTCAAAAAATACACGTGCTACTAAACGGTTTCTCCCAAGCTTGGACGTCTTATTATGGAAGCGCTACATGTGAAAATTTGTTATTGACTTATTTTTTATATAATTATCTACTCTACTTAGATTAATAATCTGATCTAGGTTTGCATGCTAAACCACCTTAATGTATCCTAATCTTTAAATTCTTGACTATATAAATTTGTGTTGAAGGTTATGGACAAAAAGAAAATATACCAAAAATGTCAAACAAATACAATTATCCATGCATCAATCTTGGGATCCTTCTTATTTGGCCATGTCAAACGTGTACACTTGCGTAGGAGAAACATAATAAATTCCTGGCCACTTACAAGATTCAACTAAATATCCTAGCGCCCGGACAGATTCGCTACTTGGGTTTGAGGCGAACGTTTGGAAATATTTGTGTTCGTGCCTGCGCGGATATAATTCCCAACAACAATGGAGAGCTGGGAATGGGCAAAGCATTGAAATTTAAAAGGACCGTTGGCTTCTGAGCAATATATTAAGAAAAAATGACTCTAATAGCTAGGGGTCAAGTCATTTATCAGATAGTGTGATGAGGTTCTTATTTGGGATATCATTATTCGATCCTCTGGAAGCTCAAATAATATTGCAAACTGGATTATGTCCAAACTTGGTAGGAGGACTCCATCGCATGGCACAAGACCAAAACCTGAATTCCTCTGTGCGGTACTACACTGAACAGGGGCACCAATATAGAGGGAAAGTAAGAAGTGGAGATGGACAAGGGCCAGTTAGGCATAATACTGTTCGGGATATTTTGTGGAAAATAAGTGGGCTAGGTATATTCAACTTTTTTTTTGCTTGGAGAACATTATATGATTTAATTCCAGGAGTTGATATTCTTGCAAATATACACATAAAGTCTTGCTACAATATCCAATATACAAACCAGAGTGTAAAGACATCCGACGCCTGATTTACATGCAAGCAATAAAATGAGGTTTGGCGATCTCTTGGCATGGATGAAATCACCAACCAACCTATCATCCTCTGTAGACAAGGCTTTCCTCGCATTTGTGAGGGCCACCTTGCTAGTTTAGATTCAAATCATATGAATTAGACCACACACACAAAAAAAACCTGGTGATCTAGATCCTCCAAAAATTATTTGAAGCAAGGGAGTCCACAATCACTCCGAAAAATGTCAAACGTTTGTAGTCATGTTGAAAATTTCACTCTACCGACTGTAGAATGCAAACCTGAAACAACAGAGCTCTCGTCCCGTGTCGCTCCCCAGGTGGCACAGGGGCGATTCCCCATCCGCCGTCGCTCGAGCGCTCTAGGCCAGCCCGCGCCACCGCTGTCGCTGGCTCCTGCCGCGGTGGCGGCGGGCCCCGCTGCCAAAGGTGGTGGGGGAGGTCTCTCCATCGTTTGGGGCCGCTAGAGTCCGGCAGATGCAGCTGGGGAGCAGCGGCCGGAGCTCGGAGTGAGCGGATGCCGGGGCGGCCGCCCCGAAACTCGGTCGGGTCTTCATCGTCATGGCTTCTCGGCGGCTGGCGATGGGCGACGTCGGCGGACCTGGGCGTGGCGGATCTAGGGATCCAATGCCCAGATCTTGCAGCGCCGGTGGGTGCTCGGGTGGTGGCCGGCCGGATGCGTGCTTGCGCGGGTTCGGGCGCGGTAGCCTGGGGCGACGCGGAAGTGCGGCTCTGTGCTTCTGGTGCTCTAGTCCAGGTCCCCGGCGGGCGAGGTCGCATGCGTGGTGCACGTCCACGCGCCTGTGGTATGGCTACGGCCCGGAACCATGGTGGTTCTTGGCCTCGGGCGGCGCTCTTCTGTTCCCTGTCGGCATGGTGCTCGGCAGGGCACGGCGGCTCGCTGCGTCCGGTGGTTCTGCGTCCGGTCGGCTGTTGGTGGGTCTGGCGTATCAGGCCGGAGTTTTGCTGCTGGTGGTCTCCGCGAGGTGCGGTTGATTGCGGCTGCTGTTGGTGCTTCTTCTTCGGCGGGCGGGTTCGATGGTGGTTGTTGGATGGTGGGCTTGTCGGCGCCGGTGCAGGTCCTTGTGCGGCTGAGGGTGTGCTGCAGGCTGGGGTGAAGACCTTGTCTCGGTCTTGTATTGTGACTGCCGATGGCGGCGGCTGTGGCCGTCGTTGACCTTCCTGGAGGCATCGGTGCATTGCTGCCGCACCCCTCGTGCACAGATCTGGTCTCGGTGCAGCTTCGGGGGAAACCCTTTGATCTTCGTGATCGGACGATGGCGGCGCCTTGGTGTCGTTTTCCCTCTTGAGGGCTTCGTCTTTGGAGCTGGACATCGGCAAGCGGGACCAGTGGTTGGCCAAGGTGTTTTTGTTAAAGCTTCTGTGGCAACGATGGTGGGGACGAGCGATGTCGGAGACATGGCTTTGGTTGTGGTAGTCGGCTCTTCTCCGGCGTGTCCGTGGGTTTGCCTCGGCTTGCTTGTTGTTGTGAAGTCGAAGCTGCGGTGGCGGGGTCCCGGCGGCGTACGATGACTAGCAACAGGTGGTCCGTTCGGTGATCTTTTGCGGCGCCAGCCTGCCTGGTTCTCCTTCTAGTTCTTCGTCAGAGTCGGAGCTGCGCTGCCTTGGCACAGGTGGCTGGGTTGTGGCGCGGATCTTCATATGTCTCTGCATGACCTCTACAGTGTGGGTTGGTTCGATGATTGTCTATGGCGAAGTCGGAGTCGTTTGCTCTGAGTTTGTGGGTTTGAGCTGTTGCTTCACGGGAGAGAAGTGATGACGATGACGCTTGTGTGACGTCTCGACGAGGCCCTCTTTGGCGAGGTGTGTGTGGAGTATTCTGTGTGCGCCGCTCAGCGGTTTTGTAATGGTTTTCGTCCGGTTTTCCATTAATAAACTGGATAATCTTTTCTGCTTAATTCAAAAAAAAAATCACTCTAAAAAATTTATTTTTAAACAGAAGGCATCTTTTCTTACAGCGTTCGCCGTGAGTGTAGGTACATTGGTTCCCCGCAACTGGCAAAAGCCAAATCCAGCGACTACTTGTTCGGCAAAACATCCATGCGCGGAATAAGGGGTGATCTCATCATGGCTAGGAGTACAAATTTCCTCTGAAAAAGAATGTTAGATGCTACACCCACTAGTTCACTAAACGGTGGCAATTTCAGTGCAAAATCCAGGAGCCACGCTCACGACAGAGCCAAACTAGGGTCGATGGCCGAAGGTAGAAACACAAAACATGGAGCTACGGACAGAGCCAGCCCAAGCCGCAGCTGACACCCAGACGTACGCAACATGTCAGTGCCATCGTCAGTACTCGTCTTTCTTGTGTGAGAGCACACAGCGTGGCGCCACTGTCTGAGTCGAGTAGCAGCAGCCAAGAAAGGCAGGCAAATCTCCCAGCAGGTACAGATAGCGTGTCCTTGTATGCGTACACCGTGTAGGACACATGTATGCCGGTATGGGCGACCCATGCCACTGCGGCTGTCCGTATTTGTACGTCTCACCCGGCATAGCCAGCTCACCCGTGTTCCTGCCCGTTTCCCAACGCTATTCCTCTCGATCTTGATAAATATGTGCATCTTCAGGCGTGAGCTTGATGTGTTTTGTTCTATTTGGATCGGTCCGCGGACATAAAAACGGATACGATCTGTTTATGCCGGAGGGTGAACCTAGTGACCCGATATATATTTTATAATATTTATATGCATACATACAAAATAGAAAAATGACACACAATATAAGTAAAACCCTAGCTAACACTCGGGTTTGCGTTGGTGCAACCTAGGCCTGCTCGTCGTCCATCTGGATGTAGACAATCGACGCCCGAGGCCATGGCATCGTTGGGGGGCCGGCGGCGATGGTGTATGAGGCGCACCTGCATGATGTAATTGAGGAGCCGACGGTGCTGAGGTGGTGTTAGCGCATGAGACCGCTGATCCCAAGAGACCACATGGCCGTGCTGCGGTTGCGTCGCGATGGCGTAGCAGGACTGCCATGCACAATCGAGTAATCATGGAGAACCGTGGCGAGGCCATCCCACTCGACCAGATCCCCAAGCTTGCCTTAAAAAGACGAGTAGGCGGCCACCATCAATGCCGTCGCGAGAATCCAAGCGGCCGAGGCATTGATGCTGGCACATAAGTCGTGGCGGATTCATTGATAACGGCGCGACAGGTAGTGGCGGAGACAGGGGGACCAGCAGGGCCCTGCCCCTCCCCTAATATTTTCTATTTTTGCCTAGGTCCCTGATTCTCTATGCCAAACTGCACCTAAGGTCCAGTATTTTTTAGGTTTGGCCCCCCTAATGGCTTTTTTTTTCTAATTTGCCCCCCCCCCGATTCACAAATCCTGCCTCAGCCCCTGGCGGCAGGCAAGCGTATCGATATCGGTACTAGCGCAAACACTTGATCGCCGCCGGTCGGGTTTGAGGAAAACAAGCGGGTTGTTCATGGCGTGTCCACGTAGACGCAATCCCAACAAAAATTTGGGCAGGAATGAGTTTGCGTGGACGCCATTGCTTACATCATGCCGATGGGCTGTGTTTTGGATGTCCTCCTGTCCAGCCGGACACACTACAGGAATTTCACAATACGCCGAAGGCCAACAGCCCTCGGCATAGGCAAAATTGTCGTCGGCGTAGTCTACGCCGAGGGCTGCCCTCGGCGTAGATGCCCCTCGGCGGAGCTTTATTTGGCCGTCGGCGTAGCTTCTGCCCTCGGCGTAGTCTATGCCGACGGCTTTGCCCTCGGCGTAGCCCCGTCGGCATAGTTTATCATTTTTTTTTTAAAAGTTCAATTTTTTTTTAAAAAAATTTCAATTTTTTTGACTCTTTGAATTGTTTGACTCGTTAATCTCTCAATTAGAATATTTTTAACGCTAATTACACTTAATCTTTGGTCAAATTTAAGTCTTAGTCAAACTTCCCGGTCGGTCACCCATCCTCACACTACTCCACCTTCATCACACTACTCCACCTTCAGCACGCTTAACTTCTCTGTTCCATCCAATGTTCCATCCAATGAGTGTCCACGAAGCCAATTATACCTTGTTGATAATACTACCATATTCATCATATTAACCCTTATACCACTATGTCACACGTTATTAGTTTTAAATTTCCAAACTATATATTAAGTAAACAACAATAAATAAGTAATAAATATATTGAATTCCAAACTATATAATAAGTAAATAACAATGAATAATTAATAAATATATTGAATAATTTATATCTTTAAATCTGTAAATCGGAATTCAACAAATTATATGTCTAAATCGATAAGAAAAATGAGAGGAATCCAAATATGACATCCATATGTAATTTTTTTATGTTTTATTTAATTTTGAATTTAATGTATCATCAGTGATATCTCGAACTAATGAGATTTACATTAAAAAAATCATAAAAAATTTAAAAAATCAAAAAAAAGGAAAACCTTCACACCTAGTCTTCTTATGTCAAATACTAACGAGTCCACATGATAAACAATTTTTCATAGTTTTCTTATGTCATACCCCCGCTTTACCCCGTTAACCTTCGCTTTACCTCGTTGATAAACGATGGGCATGAAGCTTCTTAGCTAGGGGTTGAATTTCACAAAACTCTTTGTGTATCTCTAATATAATAACATGTTGTGTATCTAAAAGTGATTTTTTTTTCAAAAAATCATGAGGAAGCCATGATGGAGCTGTAGTTCAAATTTACCCCGCTTCCTGCTGAATTGGGAAGAGTTTGTCTTTTTTGTGAAAGGTTAATGCAAAGCTTTACACACACAAACAATTGGTGATATATACATAAAATATGTCATAATATTGTTTAAAATTTTGGTGGTCTAGTTTTGTAATGTATTTTTAGTACTTTCTTCACAAAAAAACCCAATTTTGGCACTTAGAAAATGAAAATTGATTTTTTAATGCATAAAAAATGAAAAATCCCAATATGAACTTTGTTTCCCATCCCAATATGCACACATGTGCACAATATGGGATCATTTTAACAAACTATTCTATGATTCAGGTCATGACCTAGCTCATCTGGCTTGAAAGCCATGAAACTTCGTACATGATAGGTCATTTCTGAGAAGGGGTTTCTACAATATTTGCAATAGTCCAAGTTTATTATTTTTCCTCACAACTAGGTAACATAAAATGACACAATACAAAGGCTTTACATTTTTTTGAATTTTTTTGAACTTCTTATGCTCGATTCAAAATGCGGTCAAAACGGCGGGCATGAACCTTCTTAGCTAGGGGTTTAATTTTGCAGAACTATTTATGGATCTATGATAAAACATCTACTTGTGAACCTAAAAATGATTTTTTGAAAAAAACATGAGCAAACTATGATACAGTTGTAGTTCAAATTTACCTTGCTTCCTGCTGAATCGGCAAGAGTTTGTCTTTTTTGTGAAAGGTTAATACAAAGCTTCATACACACAAAAAATTGGTGATATATACATAAAATGTTTCCTAATATTGTTGAAAATTAGGTTGGTATAATTTTGTAATGTATTTTCAGTACTTCCTTCACAAAAAAACCCAATTTTGACACTTAGAAAATGAAAATTGATTTTTTATACATAGAAAATGAAAACTCCCAATATGAACTTTGTTTCCCATCCTAATATGCACACATGTGCACAATATGGGGTCATTTGAACAAACTATTCTATAATTCAGGTCATGACCTAGCTCATCTGGCTTGAAAGCCATGAAACTTCGTACATGATAGGTCATTTCTGCGAAGGGGTTTCTACAATATTTGTAATAGTCCAAGTTTATTATTTTTCCTCACAACTAGGTAACATAAAATGACACAATACTAAGGCTTTACATTTTTTTTGAATTTTACAGAACTATTTATGGATCTGTGATAAAACTTCTACTTATGAATCTGAAAATGATTTTTTAGAAAAATCATGGGCAAACTATGATGCGGCTCTAGTTCAAATTTTCTCGACTTCCAACTGAATCAAAACCCTAAATCCCTAAACTGAAAATCCTAACTAATTAAATTAATTAGTTCTAAATTTTGGAAGGTTTAGATGAAAAGATCTTATTTTTCTGCAAATTTTGATATATTATTTGTATTTTTGTGAATTAGAATGATTTAGTTATGATTTTTCAAAGATTAATATGGTAAAATGGAAAATAGCTATGTCGAGGGCATTGCCGTCGGCGTAGAAAAGGCCGTCAGCGTAACTATCATACGCCGACGGTAATTCTACGCCGACGGCCAGCTTCGTGGGCTGCCTGAAATATAGCCTATGCCAACGGCACCAATATTTGGCCGTCGGCGTTGACGCTGGCCCTCGGCGTCTTTCACCATTCCTGTAGTGACATGTTCGAACAGCCCCAACCCATTTAGGACATGGAGCTAGAGATGCCCTTACAGAAAATATTAGCTCAACTTATGGTGACAGCCAGTCCTCCTAGCTAGCCGGTGCGCAACATTTGCTAACCTGGGCGCCGATCACATTAACGCCACCTCTCAACTCATGATGTTAACCAGCGTTCACAAAAGAAAGTCGTGATGATAATTGCCGGGAAACTTTCGTTAGACGGTCCATAAAACGCATTTTTAATTTCTTTTATGGCTACAAAATACAAATGGCAGCGCGCTCACCACTCCCGTCTCCTGTAGCCCCCCATTATTTGGTGCTACATAACATCGACAGGAAATCCGCGTCCCCATCATGTTTGCACGAGTGGCTCGCATTGAGAGCTAGCGCCCGTACGGTTTCCCGTCGAGATCGAGCGCTAATTGATCGTTCGTGCGCAAGTGTGGTGGCTTCGTGCCATGAATTCGTGGAGCATAATTAGTGTACACTCTGTAACGGGCTCAGTCGTGTTCATCGACAAGGACGCCGGAATCCCTGCACATAGAACATGCCAACTCGAAAGCAAGCGACTGTGAACTCGAAACATGGACATCTTTCTTGTTCTCTGCGCACGCTAGCTCTCTAGATTATAGGTATAATTCGGAACTTTCCAGTACTTCCCATTTACTTATGGGATGCAGCTTCGGTGCCTTACCTAAGTAAGGCTCTCAACGCCTTATCCCCACATCCATCATTTAATTTAGATCGGACGGTCAAAAATGATTCTATACAAAATGTGCTAGCTCTTACATCAAATATTTTTTAATCACAAACCGTATGTCCAAATGGATTGAAACTTTCTCAGATTAAATCTTTGAATGAAAACTACGTACTGTAATTTTTTCTGGAAAGTTTGAATTTCATGTTCAAATATTGGGCGTTCTTATCCATCCGATCTAGATTGGACGGTGGATACGGAGGTAAGGCGCTGTGAGCCTTAGCTTCAGTAAGGCACTGAAGCTGCGTCCTTACTTATGTTGGGTTCTGATTTATCAAGTTGTTCCTTAGAGTATTCATATCCACGTCCCTCAAACAGCTATTGAAAGGGCTATCGGGCACGTTGGATAAATGTCATCCAACCGCGCGCTTCGAATAGATTTTCGATCCGTTGCGGTCGAATAACTTGTCCGTCGCCCCCCAGGCTCTTTCCGGTTCACTGGAGGCATTGCATGGGCCTGAGACACAGACCGATGACGCGGCCACTTAGGTTACCTAGAGGCGTGTAACCACATGCCAGGCCATCCCCCAGCAGACCGCCTCTCCTCTTGCTGGCGGCCACTTTCATCCTGTGAGCTGCGCATCGACGAGGCCTACGCTGACCACGCCTCCCCTTCCGCATCTCTCCCGCATCGGCATTCTTCTGCTCCACCCAGAAGGTATAGTGTCCTTGCCTGCCTGCCTCATGCGGAGGATCAAAGGGAATTCGTCGGTGGCTACATGAAGCCATCTTCGTTTTATTTGAATTGTATGAATGAAATAACTTCTATTTTAATTGCCAAATTGTATTCTTAATTACGTATTTATTATGTGTGAAACATGGTCGAGTTAGTCAAAAGAACAAAAAAAATTGACGGCGTCGTTTGAGGGTTGTGGCTAGGTAGAGACGTGCCTCACAAGTGGCAACATACGCCGATGTCACCCATTTGGTTTTTTTATAGAGAAAATCACATATATTTCATTAATTGAAAAAATCCAGTTACAATAAGCAACACACGTGGAAACTAAAAGACAAAACGGGATAAAATGATTATTCTGAATTTACAGATAAAATCCTATAAGATCGAGAAATACAAAACGATTGTTCCACGTATTTACTAGACGTTGCTTGGAGGACGCGGCTAGAGATGATCTGCCTTGGTGGTGTGTTGGTTGGGTCATATTTCTTGATTGCCCTCTTTCTTTTCTGCAAAGAGCACAGTCGAGCTGACCATTCTGAACAAAATCAGTCCGCTAATTAACGAGTTTTATACGTTGGCGCACAAGTACCACCGCGCCACTTCCGGTTGTTGCTCTCGTTGTCATAGCCCTCTCTCTCACTACATCTACATGTAGGAGTAGCATATATCCGCTGAAAATTTGTGAAAAGAATGGAAAGATCATCCTTTCTTTCTGGCCGCTTTACTTTCCGGATCTGCGAAATACCCTCCCACCCATGACCCATCCAAGTTTGACGAACGTCGATGGATCTCTGCTACGCAGCTATGCTCTTGTAGATAGACCCTAAGGACCGTGCCGCGATCTCCGAATCTTCTTTTGCTTTTCTCGAGATTCGAGCGAGCGAGGGAGCCGGAGAAGTGGTATCGCATCGCGGCAAGTGCGCTCTTGGGATCGCCACGAACCAATCTCCCTCCCGTGAGCACTGCTTCGTACTGCTACCGCTTCATAGGCGTAGCCCGACCTACTAGTACGCCATGCATGAGGCTACTGAATCTGCGTGTGTATCAGGGAATATGTTCATGTTTACACGCGCGCGGTGGCGATGCCGATGCCGATGCCGATGCAGCCGGCCATGCTCGGTTGCCAGCGCCTGCCTGCCGAGGGTTCCCGGGACAGACAGTGGCAAGCTGTAACATCGCTGCCCCAACCTTTGAAGGATCAGCGATTCAGAGTGTTTTATTATACAGTAGTTGAACACTTTGGCTGGGCCGGGTAGGGCAGGCTCTGTGCATGCTGTGACCTGGCCGGCCGGCCGCAGGTTGTACCGTGCCGTGCCAACGGAGCCGGGCACGCGGTTCACAGAGCCTCCTAGTGGCCGATTGCCACTCTGTTGTATGGGTCGGCGTATCTTTTGCTTGGCGGAGAGCCTCGACACGGTAGACGTTCGTATGTACGCGCGACCCCATCCGCCCAAAACATGCTGGGGCATCCATGCCCCCGCGTTGCCGGAGGTGCCGGCCACTCACTTGGGACACTGTACGCGCCACCACTTCGTGTCGTACGTCGTTGCTATCCGCTGCCCTGCCATGGATCTTTGGTCTTTGCACCATAGAGCTATCAGAAGGCATCGTCATGTTACACAGACTCTTCGCTGTACAAGCCGGGACGACTAAGCTAATGCGCCAAGTACAAGCAGCAGTACTAGATAATATATACGTACCGAAAACGGGCGACCACCCCGGCGAATCATGGCCGGCCGGTCTAATTAGGACGCACGGAACGTACGCCACGACCGCCGTGCGCCCGTCCGTCCACCCTGCCGTACGTCGCCGGCGCCGAACACTAGCTAGAATATACACACACACGCCACACGGCCAGTTGGGTGCACGGTGACCCACACAAAACTGGAGCGCCACCGGAATGATCGCCCCTTTCTCGAGAGCCGCGTGCGCATGATCAGGGTGAGGTAGCTAGCGAGCTACGTACTACATCCTTGCTGCTAAAGCAGCGGCTCAATCAACCCCCAAACCAGGGGACCAAATTAAGGGGGTCCCAAACGCGAGCAGCACACACGCGCGCATACTATATCTTCAACAGCGTTTGGTAATGGAGGATAGATATGGATTGAACAGCACGGGAATCAGGATGTGTTCTAGACCGGATGCTCAACACCTTGGACCATATATGGACACCCCATACCGGAGAGATGCCTTCGCCTCGCGATTCCATCTGATTCGTTCGTGCGTTTGCCGAATATACTGTTAGGAGCTAGTTGTGACAAGATTTTTATGCGACATATATGCACTACTACTCATTACCAGGGAAAAGGAATTCACTCAAGTCGTAGGAGCATCAACGAGTTCATATATTTGGAAGTGGGACTTTGTTCAGGTGGTCAAACTATTGGCTCCTCCTTCTGGTTAGCACTTGCGTTCCGTTTCTGCTGCAGAGTAAGCTTCGACATTGCTCGTCTCCTTTCTTTTCTTAATATAATATCTGTTCGGATCTTTCATCATTGCTCGTTTATTTCTTATTTGTCCATTCATTATTGCCCGCTTTATTAACCAGCTATTGCGCAACCTGCACTATCTGCTCTGTTGGTTACTACTTCTGTTCTTCCTTAAACCCTATAACTGCCCAAGTGCCCAACTCATATACACATGCATGTTTTAGAGAATATATTGTGGAGCAAAAATGATGACACCGCAAGTATGGGTAACTTGTTCGTGCCATGCTTGCAAGACTGATATGTGTAGGCCCAGCAACTAAATTAAACGAAAGATCTGTTGCACCACAGTGCATTCATGCATATATACTCATGCATACTTGTGGGGCAAAGCGGAGGGAAGCTGGGGGCGGAACGGCGCAAATCGGTTCATGCTTTACATAAACTTCTCCTAATCTAATCATTAAAAGTGCAAAAGGTATATATCAGGTCCATATCCTATTAGTCGTAGCTGCCCAATTAGCACCGGTTGCTTTCGTAGACTTCCACTTGATAAAAGACGCAGCTGGATACTAATACTCATCGTCACCGATTAGCTTGTTGCCAAAATTATATCTTTGCTCAAAATTCGCACGTCGTTTTGCTGCTTTTGCATATTGATGACTGGCTAGTATCGCTGCAGTGGGCATGACCAATTCTTAAAAGAAGCTCCCCATCTCACTAGTAGCAGCTTCCTTAAAAATCACATAAGCTGTAAAGGAGGTGTGTGACATAATATTTCACTTCCGGTAATCAGAAGGCATACCAAAACGGTACGAGACTCCAGGCGGACACCCAGTCGATCCGGATCTCGTGCCTCCCGCCGGCGCCGCTGTAGATCGCCTCGTCTCTGTGGCCTTTAGGCCATGGAGGCGCGGTGAATCTCGGCCCTCGTCGGTGGGAGGGCTCTGCCCCCTGTTTTGAGGGCTTCGTTCTTCGTTTTTAGAGTCAAGGTTTGTAGGGGCAGCGCTCGGGTGGTGGTGGCGACGCCTCGTGCAATAAGGTCTCCCTGGCTTCAACCCCATCTCGGTGGCAACGTCAAGAGACTTGTGGGAGTGGTGTGGTCTTCGAGGATTTCGTCTGGCTGTGGGGATCTTCGGATCGTCAAGGAGCTTCATCGGCAGTTCTTCCTTCTTGTTCGTCTTCGGGGCGGATGTGGTCTTCTTGACCCATTCGGCGACTTCCCGTCCGCAACCAACAACGTCAGGCCGACTTAGGGAGGAGCGGCAGCGGTGGCACGCCGTCGACACAGTCTGGAGGTTGAAGATGAGGGGCTTCTCAAGGATCTCGTTGTAATTTTTGTTTTTTCTTGATGTGCTTTGTACTGTTCGTTGTTTCTTTTAATGCCAGTATCCTATTCGCAAAAAAGGTAATCTGACATTATCCTACCCAAATAGCTAATGCGAGCTGCAAGCTTAGGTTCTATTGTGTGCACTATACTTTGAAAAAATAGCATATAGTTTATAAACATTTAGATCATGAATGTTCATAACATGTTTGTGATTTTTTTCTTAGATTCCACAATTCTTTTTGAGTATTGTTTGTTTGAAGTTTACATTACAATTGAAAATGAAAAAAAGTTTAACCTCGCAGTCTCTGCATCCACGGATGCACACAACCATAATAGTACTATTAAAGTCGATGCAAAATAGCAAGGCCAAATCATCAAGAAATAGATTACATGAATGAACAACACTAGAAGAACAATACCAAACTATGAAATAAACCCTCCAGCTAAGTAGTGTTTATCTACAACATTTTGGGGTTCGGTGCAAATAATAAAAAAATTATTGCCTACGCAACCCCGAATTTCCCAAGATCTATCTAGGAGTAATGTTGTAACGATTAATGGAGATTCGGAAATGTACCCTCGTAGACCGAACGCGGGGATTACGCTCCCGCACAAGCGTTAATGATGAACACGACATAGCCGACCTCAAGGTCGTGAAGATCTTGACGCCACGACGCCAGTGCGACAACACAGGCGCAACGACTTAGTGCCGCATGTGCAGCACCTCGTAGTACTCTGATACGTCCAATTTGCATCACTATTTTATATCATAATTTACTGTTATTCATTGATATATTTTATATTTAGAGTTGATACTTATGTTATTTCCTTTGTTTTCACATGTTTGATGATCATCGGAGGAGTTGCTACCGGAGTCAGGATTCTGCTGGAAAAGGGACCATCAAGAGACCATATTTTGAAGATCAGGAAAATTCCAGAAAAATACCCAGAAATTATATTTTCCCAGAAGACCTACGAAGCCAGAAGGAGGAGTCGAGAGGAGCCAGGGGGGCCCCACACGCCAGGGCGGCGCGGCCAACCCCCTGGCCGCGCGGGCCCCATGTGAGGCCACCCTGGCCCACCTCTGGTCTCGTCTCTTCGCGTACATCATCGTCCCCGAAAACCTAAGTCAGGGGGGGGGGTTCAGAGTTAGACACAGCCGCCTCTGCGGGGCGGAGAACACCAGAGAGAAATCTGCCGGGGAAATTCCTTCCCGGAGAGGGGAGATCGTCGACATCGTCATCACCATCGCACTGGACTTCATCGGGATCATCATCATCACCATCTCCATCACCAGCACCATCATCTCCACCATCATCACGCCATCCCGCTGTAACATCTTGAGTTAGATCTTGTTATATTCATAGGGGAAACTTTCCCGGTGTTGATTACTCTTGTAGTTGATGCTATTGAGTAGAACCGTTGAGTTAAGATTTATGTTCAGATTGTTATTTACCATTATTTCACCTCTGATCATGATCCATATGATGTCTTGTGAGTAGTTCGTTTAGTTCTTGAGGACATGGGAGAAGTCAAGATGTTAGTAGTGAATTATTGTTGAGAAATATTTAATGATTTGATATTGTTGTGGTGTTATTTCACTAGTGGTGTCATGTGAACGTCGACTACATGATACTTCAGCATTTATGGGCCTAGTGAGATGCATTGTGTATTTGGTCACCGATTGTGGGGTTGCTGGAGTGACAAAAACCTAAACCTCCGTTGGGAAACCATTGCACCAGGGAGCGTAGGATCATAGAGTTTAAGGCTGTGGTTAGATTTATCTTAATTACTTTCTTGTATTTGCGGATGCTTGCAAGGGGTATAATCACAAGTGTGTATTTATCCTAGTAAGGGTAGTGCGCTAGCACAGGTTCACCCCCATAACACTTACCAAACCAATAAATACTATCGGCTCTATGAAGCGAAAGCTCTTGACAGAAACCTCCCGTGTGTCCTCGAGAACGTTTGGTTATTATAAGAACACAACCGGCTTGTCCTTTGCTGAAGAAAGGATTGGGCCACTTGCTGCAATTGTTACTACTGTCTTTTATTTACTCGCACTTTATTTACTCGAATTACCAAATACTCCTGAAAACCTGTTTGCTAGTATTTACAGTGATTCCTTGATCAAAACTGCTCATCAACACCTTCTGCTCCTCGTTGGGTTCGACACTCTTATTTATCGAAAGTACTACGATACACCCCCTATACTTGTGGGTCATCAAGAATATTTTCTGGCGCCGTTGCCGGGGAGTGTAGCGCTATTGAAGAGTGGAATTGGAAAAGGTAACCGTCACTGTGAGTATTGTTTTTATTTTGTCTTTTATTTTTGTTTTACTCTGCTATGGAGAACTCTCCATTTGGTTTCCTATTTGGAAACACATCTACTACTACTACTGCTGCACATGTGGAGGAACCACCACCGCCACCGCTTGCTGAAATTGATCCTTTTAAAATACCTATGAAAATTGTTGGGCGTATTATGGATAACTGCTATTCAGGAGATGGAACTGTCCATCCGGGTGATCACTTATTTTTTATACATGAATTATGCGAGTTGTTCAGATGTGCAGGTATTTCACCGAGCCAGGTCAAGAAGAAATTATTCTCTATATTATTGAAAGGCAGAGCTGAAGAGTGGTATCGACTACTCCAAGATGGTCCATCTATGGCATGGGAGGATATTGTGCCCCTCTTCTATTCCAAGTTTTATCCTCCAAGTGAAATTCATAAAGACCGTAACAAGATATACAATTTTTGGCCTCATGATGGAGAAAGTATTGCCCAAGCGTGGGGGTGATTGAAGTTACTAATGCTCAAATGCCCCATTCATGAGCTCCCCAACAATATTGTTATTGATAATTTCTATGCGCGGCTTACTCTTCCTGATAAGGATTATTTGGATGCTTCTTGCTTTGGATCATTTACTCATATGAAAGAAGATGCCAAGTGGAAACTTCTTGACCGTATACAAGAGAATGCTGAAGGATGGGAAAACGACAAAGGTAGGAAGTCAGGTATAAACTATGATTATGAATGCATTAAATCTTTTATGGGAACCGATGACTTTCATAGTGTTAGTGCTGCTTATGGTCTTGATTCCCAAATACTTGCTAATTGTCTTAAGGCCTTTGCCTCTTATATTGATGTTCCAAAGAAAGATTGGAACAAATATCATGCGCCTTACAAAGATTCTATTAGTCATATTCCTGCTGCAGCTACTGAAGTTTGTACTGTTGATAGCCTCGTGCCTGAACCTTATTTTGAGAAGACACCTTTTCCTGCTAAGGTAAAGAAGTACTCTACTTTGGTAAGTGTGTCTAATAAAAGTACTAAGAGAGCTGCAGAGCCTGACGAGCAAATTACTATTAAGTCTCCTGTTGCTATATTGAAAGATCTTGTTACTAAAGATGTAGGAGATGAATATATTCTTTTTTGTGAAGATGCTTCTAACATTCTCTCGCATCCTAAAAAGCATAGGAAAGCAAGTGTTCCCGTTATTTCTGTCAGGATTGGAGATCATTGCTATTATGGCTTATGTGATATTGGTGCTAGTGCAAGTGCTATTCCTTTGGAGCTTTATAAAGAAATTATGCACGAGATTGGGGCTTGTGAACTTGAAGATATTGATGTGGTTGTTCAGCTTGCTAACCGAGAGACTGTTTGGCCTCTTGGTATTGTTCGAGATGTGGAAGTTCTATGTGGTAAGACTAAGTATCCTACTGATTTTCTAGTACTTGGTAAGGAGGCTAGTACAACTTGCCCTATTATTTTTGGTAGACCGTTTTTGAATACTTGTGGCGCCGTGATAGATTGTAAGAAGGAGAAAATTTTTACTAAGTTTAATGGAGAGTCTTATGAGTTTAATTTTTCCGTCTATGGAACTTCTTTTGATAATTGTTTGCACAACCTTGATAAAGTTTTGCAGATATGCGAAGAAACTAACCTTGTTCTTAATTGGGAGAAATGCCACTTTATGGTAAATGAAGGAATTGTCCCCGGACATAAAATTTCTGAAAGAGGTATTGAAGTTGACAGAGCAAAAGTGGAGGCAATTGAGAAAATGCCCTGTCCCAGAGATGTTAAAGGTATTCGTAGTGTTCTTGGTCATGCTGGTTTCTATAGGAGGTTTATTAAAGATTTCTCTAAGATTTCAAAGCCTCTTACCAATCTTCTTCAAAAGGATGTACCATTCGTCTTTGATGATGATTGTAAGGAAACCTTTGAAACTCTTAAGAAGGCTTTAACTACTGCTCCTATTGTTCAACCACCTGATTGGAATTTACCTTTTGAAATTATGTGTGATGCTAGTGATTTTGCTGTTGGTGTTGTTCTTGGACAACGCGTAGATAATAAGTTGAATGTTATCCATTATGCTAGTAAGACTCTTGATGCTGCTCAGAAGAATTATGCTACTACTGAGAAAGAGTTTCTTGCTGTTGTTTTTGCGTGTGATAAGTCTAGATCTTATATTGTTGATTCTAAAGTTACTATTCATACTAATCACGCTGCTATTAGATATCTTATGACTAAGAAGGATGCTAAGCCTAGGCTTATTAGATGGTATTATGAGAAGATGCGTACCTGAATATGAGCAACAAGAGATATTAAGAAAATGCCATAGCAGTGCTTATGGAGGGCATCATGCTGGAGATAGAACTGAAAGGAATATGCCCGAGAGGCAATAATAAAGTTGTTATTATATTATTCCGTGTTCATAATAGATGTTTATTTCTCATGCTAGAATTGTATTAATCGGAAACATTAATACTTGTGTGATTAATAAACTAAAAGGGTTCCTAGTAAAGCCTCTCTTTTATACTAGCTCGTTGATTAACTGATGATCAAGGTTTCCTGATCATGAACATTGGATGTTGTTAATAACGGGGTCATATCATTAGAAGAATGATGTGATGAACACTCACACCCATAGTACGAATAGCAATACGATCAAGTCATCAAGTTCATTGCTATATCAAACTCATGCGAAGTAGTTCTAATCCTTAGACCATGAGATCATGTTAATCACTGATATCGGAAGGGTACTTTGATGATATCAAACGTCACACCGTAATAGGGTGATTATAAAGGTTGATTTGGGTACTCTGAAAGTATTAGTTGAGGCTCATGGATCAAGAGTGGGATTTGTCCATCCGGATAACGGAAAGATATTCTCTGGGCCCTTCTCGGTGATATTGCATTGGAATAGCTTGCAAGCATGTGACTAGGTCACGGGAATGCATTATCACGGAACGAGTAAAGAGACTTGTCGGGAACGAGATCGAACTAGGTATGGTTGATACCAAATGATCGGATCTCGGACAAGTAATAATATCGCGAGACAAAAGGAATTAACTATGTTCGTTACCGGTTCACACGATCACTAGTTCATCGTTGAGTAAGTGGGAGTCATCATGGATTTCCAGATCCCGCTGTTGATTATTGATCGGAGAGGAGTCTCGATCATGTCCACGTTATTCACGAACCGTAGGGTGACACACTTAAGGCTCGTCATCGTTTTTGAGTGGATACGATACTCCGATCGAATTACAGGACAGCATAAGGGTTGTTTCTGAAAAGCACCGAAACTGTTTCGGGATATCGAAATAACTCAAGGGTGTATTTGTTAATGTTTGTTAATTGAATGAATTAACAAATATTAAAAAAATAAAAATGTTTTATTAAATCAATAAGTGTGATTTTAATTGGCATGAATGTCATGCATTAAAATGGGGGTTACCTCATGTTGATGAGGGAGTAATCACCATAAAAGGGAATGAAGAGGGGGCAATGAAGAGGGAGGAGACCCTTGGGCCGGCCACCCCTTGGCTGCCCTTCTCCTCTATATAAACCCCCCCTCTCCCTTGTTCACACACTTCTTGATCCTCCCCTCCCTTGCATAGTTGCTGCCCAAATTCCGTCTCTGCTTAGCGAAGCTCTGCCGGAATTGTAGTTCGTAGTTCATACACTTAGAGAAGTGTGTGGAGGAGTGTCCGGCGGATCCCTTCTTCCGCTGCCCCGCTGGACCGAGGGCGTGGAGGAGTCAACGTCAAGCTGCACGTGTGTGCGAGTACGGAGGCGCCGCCACTTGTGGCGCCGGGTACACGATCTTGAGATCGTCAAGTGAACCACGACGTCGACTATGTCAAGTGAACAACTACGTCGACTACGTGCGTCTACATCGACTCTCCATCGTCAACGTTTGTGCGGGAACGTAATCCCCGCTTACGGTCGTCGAGGGTTAGTCTCCGTTGCTACCATCTCGTAGAGTTTTCTTGGCTAGTTTTGTGTTCATGCGTAGGAAAATTTTTGTTTTCTATGCTACGAACCCATCAGTGGTATCAGAGCCATCTCTATGCGTAGTTGGTATGCACGGTTAGAACACATGTGGATGTGGGCGTTGATGATCATGTTATTGCAATTTTTTGGTATTTTGGATCATAGTGGCATAGTGGGATTGAAGCTGCCCGAGACTAACCTTACGTGACCGCGTTCACGAGACTTGTCCCACACTTGACATGCTTCGGCATATGTGGCTTTGCGGGTGTACGTTTCTCCCACTATAGTTATGATCTATTTTACAAAGAGTTGTTGATAATATTTTTATCACCGTTGTGGTTCTTGTTCGTAGGTAAGAACGGTTCTTCCTAGAAAGCCCCAAACCACGTAAAATATGCAAGACAAATTAGAAACGTCTAACTTGTTTTTGCAGGGGCATGTGATGTGATATGGTCAAATTGTTTATGTTACAAATTGTATGCGATGATCCTTTTTGTAAGTTATAAACAACCGGCAGGAGCCATATGGTTGTCTTTACATTTAAATGGCCTGCGTGCCGTATATATATATATCCAAGTGATATATTGTAATGGAGGAAGGCAACCAAGGTGGCGCGCCATGGACCTTGGTGCTACGCCGGTGGAATGATGGAGATCATGCCATGACGCACAAGATGGAGATCGAGTGCATGAAGGACCATATCATATCACATTATATATGCATGTGATGTTTATCCTTTTATGCATCTTATTCTGCTTAGATTTGATCGCGCGGTAGCATTATAAGATGATCCCTCTCACATAAATATCAAGATAAAATGTGTTCTCCCATAACA
The DNA here is from genome assembly GCA_007115705.1 of Dactylis glomerata. Taxonomy (NCBI): domain Eukaryota; kingdom Viridiplantae; phylum Streptophyta; class Magnoliopsida; order Poales; family Poaceae; genus Dactylis; species Dactylis glomerata. The sequence goes on from QXEO01000803.1 coordinate 3,050,395, forward strand.
TGCACCGTCACGAAAGTTCGTCGTTTTGAGACACCTCGTGATGATCGGGTGTGATAGACTCTACGTTCACATATGACGGGTATAAGACAGTTTTACACACGCAAATGTTATGGTTCTACTTGGCGAGCCTAGCATGTACAGACATGGCCTCGGAACACGAATCGAAAGGTTAAGCATGAGTCATATGGTTGATATGATGAACATGGTGATGTTCGCCTTTGAAACTATACCGTTGCACGTGATGATCGGTTGCGGTATAGTGGATTTGGTTCGTGTAATCACTTAAGAAAACTAGGAGGGATGTTGTTTTTAAGTGGGAGTTCACGTAGAATTTGATTTAACCTGAACTCATTCTATTATGAACTTAGTCTAAGTTAACTTTGCAAATAATTTGTAGATCATGGCACCACCTGCTCTGAATTTCAATGCGTTCATGGAGAAAGAAAAACTAGCCACCAACGATAGCAACTTCACCAATTGGGCACTTAACTTGAGGATCCTCCTCAATGCCTCTCAAAAGGGCTATGTGCTTGAGGCACCGCTAGGTAACCCGCCTGCAGAAGATGCTCCCGATGAAGAGAAAAATGTTTTTTTGACTCGCAAGGAGGACCACAGTTTAGTTCATTGCGGCATACTGTATGGACTTGAGCCGGAGCTGCGAAAACGTTTCGAGAACAGCAACGCTTATGATACAATGGGAGAGTTGAAATTGATCTTCGACTCCCATACTGCCGTGGAGAGTTATGATGCTTCAGAAAAGTTCTTTAGCTGCATGATGGAAGAGAACAGCTCCGTTAGCGAGCACGTACTCAAAATGTCTGGGTACGCCGATAAGCTCATCTCTTTGGGAATAACGATTCCCAATAAGTTGGGAATACATCGGGTTCTCCAATCTCTCCCACCTAGCTTCAAAAGCTTTGTGATGAACTACAACATGCAGGGCATGAGGAAGTCTCTCCCCGAGCTTCTCTCAATGCTTAAGACTGCAGAAGTGGAGATCAAAAAGGAACATCAAGTGTTGATGGTCAATAAGACCACTAGTTTCAAGAGAGGTAGAAAGGATAATAAGTCCAAGGGTAGAAACAAGAAGGACGGCAAATCTGTTGCCGGTTCTGAGAAGAAACCCAAGGCTGGTCCTAAACCTGAAACTGAGTGTTTCTACTGCAAGGAAACGGGGCACTGGAAGCGCAACTGCCCAAAGTATCTGGCGGATAAGAAGAACGGGAAGATTAACAAAGGTATATATGATATACATGTTATTGATGTGTACCTTACTAGTAGTCGCAATAGCACCTGGGTATTTGATACCAGTTCGGTTGCTCACATATGTAACTCGAAACAGGGGCTAAAGAATAGGCGGCAACTTGCGAAGGATGAGGTCACGATGTGCGTCGGCAATGGATCAAAAGTTGATGTGATCGCCGTCAGGACGCTACCTCTACATTTACCATCTGGATTAGTTTTAAACCTGAATAAATGTTATTTGGTGCCTGCGTTGAGCATGAACATTATATCCGGATCTTGTTTAATGCGAGACAATTATTCATTTCAGTCTGAGAACAATGGTTGTTCGATTTATATGAATAATATCTTTTATGGACATGCACCTGAGAAGAAAGGTTTATTTCTTTTGAATCTTGATAGTAATGAAACACATATTCATAATGTGAATGCCAAAAGAATTAAGTCAAATGATGATATAGCCGCATACATGTGGCATTGCCGTTTAGGTCATATTGGTGTTAAACGCATGAAGAAACTTCATTCGGATGGACTTCTGGAATCACTTGATTATGAATCATTTGAAACATGCGAGCCATGCCTTATGGGCAAGATGACTAGAACGCCGTTTTCCGGTTCAATGGAACGGGCGACAGACTTATTGGAAATCATACATACCGATGTATGTGGACCTATGAGTGTGCCGGCGCGTGGTGGATATCGTTATTTTGTTACTTTCACTGATGACTTAAGTAGATATGGGTATATTTACTTAATGAAACACAAGTCTGAAACGTTTGAAAAGTTCAAAGAATTTCACAGTGAAGTAGAAAATCATCGTAACAGAAAGATTAAATTTCTACGATCTGATCGTGGAGGAGAATATCTTAGTTACGAGTTTGGCGCACATATGAGAGAATGTGGAATAGTTTCACAACTCACTCCCGCTGGAACGCCACAACGAAATGGTGTATCCGAACGTCGTAACCATACCTTATTGGATATGGTTCGGTCTATGATGTCTCTTACCGATCTGCCACTATCTTTTTGGGGTTATGCGCTAGAAACAGCCGCTTTCACTTTAAATTGGGCTCCATCTAAATCCGTTGAAACGACACCGTATGAATTGTGGTTTGGAAACAAACCTAAGCTGTCATTTCTAAAAGTTTGGGGATGCGATGTTTATGTGAAGAAACTTCAGCCTGATAAACTCGAACCCAAAGCGGAAAAATGTGTCTTCATAGGATACCCTAAAGAAACAATTGGGTACACCTTCTATCACAGATCCGAAGGCAAAGTGTTTGTTGCTAAAAACGGATCCTTTTTGGAGAAGGAGTTTCTCTCGAAAGGTGTGAATAGTAGGAAGGTAGAACTCGATGAGGTTATTGAACCTCCTCTTCATGAATTGGCGAGTGGCGCAGCGCCGGAAACCGTTCCGGTGGTGACTTCACCAAATGAAGTGGGAGCTAATGATGAAGATCATGAAACTCCAAAAGAGGATACTACCGAACCTCGCAGGTCGACAAGAACACGCACCACTCCTGAATGGTACGGTGATCTTATCGTAAATGCCATTGTTGAGAACAATGACCCTGCGACATATGATGAAGCGATGATGAGCCCAGATTCCAACAAATGGCATGAAGCCATGAAATCCGAAATGGAATCCATGTATGAAAACCAAGTATGGACTTTGGTAGAACTTCCCAATGACCGAAAGGCCGTTGAGAATAAATGGATTTTCAAGAAGAAAACAGACGCTGATGGAAATGTGACCATCTATAAAGCACGACTTGTCGCAAAAGGTTTCCGACAAATTCAAGGAATTGACTACGATGAGACTTTCTCACCCGTAGCGATGCTAAAGTCTGTTAGGATTATGTTAGCAATTGCTGCATTTTTCGATTATGAAATTTGGCAGATGGATGTGAAAACCGCGTTCCTTAATGGTAACATTGAGGAAGAGTTGTACATGGTACAGCCCAAGGGTTTTGTTGATCCTAAGGATGCTAACAAGGTATGCAAACTTCAGCGATCCATTTATGGACTGAAGCAAGCATCCCGGAGTTGGAATCTCCGTTTTGACGAAGTTATCAAAGGGTTTGGATTTGTCAAAACTTATGGAGAAACTTGTATTTACAAGAAAGTGAGTGGGAGCTCTATAGCATTTCTAATATTATATGTGGATGACATATTGCTGATTGGAAATGATACGGAACTTTTGAAGAGCGTAAAAGATTACTTAAACAGTAAGTTTTCAATGAAAGACCTTGGTGAAGCGGCGTATATTTTAGGCATCAAAATCTATAGAGATAGATCGAGACGCTTAATTGGGCTATCGCAAAGTACATACCTTGACAAGATTCTAAAGAAGTTTAGAATGGAAGATAGTAAGAAAGGGTTCTTACCTATGTTGCAAGGAAAGATATTGAGTAAGACTCAAGGTCCGGCTATAGCTAAAGATAGAGAGGAAATGAATAAGATTCCCTATGCCTCTGCCATAGGCTCTATCATGTATGCCATGTTATGTACAAGACCAGATGTGGCACATGCTATTAGTTTGACTAGTAGGTACCAATCTGATCCAGGTTTGGAACACTGGACGGCGGTCAAGAATATCTTTAAGTACTTACGAAGGACTAAGGATATGTTTCTCGTATATGGCGGTGAAGAAGAGCTCGTCGCAAGTTGTTACGTCGATGCTAGCTTCGACACTGATCCGGATGACTCTAAGTCTCAATCCGGGTACGTATTTGTTATGAATGGAGGAGCGGTAAGCTGGAGGAGTTCCAAGCAAAGCGTGGTGGCGAGATCGACTACAGAGGCGGAATACATTGCTGCTTCAGAAGCGGCAGAAGAAGCAGTTTGGATGAAGGAGTTCATATCCGAACTGGGTATGGTTCCGAGTGCATTGGATCCAATGGTTATCTATTGTGACAACAATGGTGCCGTAGCCAATACTCAGGAGCCAAGGTCTCACAAGAAATTCAAGCATGTAAAGCGCCGATTTCACTCCATCCGTGAACATGTCGCGGATGGTGATGTAAAGATTTGCAAAGTGCACACGGATCTGAATGTGGCAGACCCGTTGACTAAAGCTCTCCCCAAGGCAAAACATGATCAGCACCAGAACTCAATGGGTGTTAGATTCATCACTATGTAATCTAGATTATTGACTCTAGTGCAAGTGGGAGACTGAAAGGAATATGCCCGAGAGGCAATAATAAAGTTTGTGACAACCTCGAATTTACATAACAAATTCGAAGTGCCCGTTATGTATTCCACCGCAATCCCAGAATCATTGTTGCGATATACATAACGTCGTTGGTAACCAGTTCCATAGACATTACAATACGATGACTCAAATATAATGGTCATATAGACCAAGTCATATTACAACACAATATAGCAGCGGAGATAACGTCTTCGGCCCATGCCTTCTCCCTACAGGCAAATGGCGACTCACGGAGACGAGCTTAGTTCTGGTACTCTTCTTCATACCCTTCCTCCTGGTACTCCTCCCCATAGTCTGGCCAAGTTGATAGCCAGGGACACAGCCGTGAGTACATTGGATGCACTCGCAAACCATCTTATAAATGAAAAGATGAAGTAGATATGCAAGGTTGATATAGTGGAATAAGCACTAAGTTTATTTGCAAAAGCTAGTTTTATTTCCCAAGAATGTTCACTTATAGGAAAGAGGTTTAGTTCTCTAAGTTCATTCTAAAGAGGAACTTCAATGTGTTAAGATCAAGGTCACGTCATTCACCAAGTCACCATTGTCACTTTTAATCCTGACAAAAGCCAAGTACAGATTGCCAACCGTCCATGACCGCGGACGCGGCTATTCGAATAGTTTCAAAGCCTCTGCAGAGGGGTACACTTTACCCACAAGATTCGATACATCTGCCGGGAGAAATCCTCGGTTCGCTATACACAAAGGTATGCGGCTTTCAGATAATCAAACAAAACATTTCACTTGCTCATCCTAGTATAGGATCCTTCCCTAGAGCCCGGGGATACGGAATTCCCGCTCCGGCGCCTCTAGTTCTGCCCATCCCGGAGACCGGGTTAGTGAATCCACTTGGTCAAGAAGTATCCGCCCATGGAGTCCTCCCATGAAGATTTAATACAAGACCTCCCATACTAAGATAAACAAGCTACGGATTGAGCCCCTTCCCATATAGGGGTAATATGGTTGTACGGTAAAATTGGCTCCCATGGTACATCACTCGTTGTCATTGAGAAGATATTTCATAGTTCTTAGTCAAGATTGATTTTCTTCCATAAAGCCATTATGTAGGAGAGATCTCCATTTCAGGTTCAAGTCACCATTTTTCAAATGGGGTTCCTCCAGAGATAGCCTCAACTTTTATTAGCGACTAAGCAACTACATTGAGTGATAGTACTACTACTATGGTTGGATAAACTCAGCTTGATGCTCTGGATAACCAAGACATCAATATGCTTCTATCATTCTACTCTAGCAGTTCAATCATGCAATTTACTTCTATCATTCTACTCTAGCAATTCAATCATGCAATTTACTTCTATCATTCTACTCTAGCAATTCAATCATGCAATTTGCTTAAAACAAGTAGAATGCAATATTAAAACTAGGTAGTGGGGGATATGAATCAAAAGATGGCTTGCCTTGGTTGGCAAAGTGTCCGGGGTTTTCTTCTTCTTCTTGATAATAATAATCCCCTCCAATATCCTCCTCGGCAACACTAGCGTCTAAGAACGAACAAACACAAAACACACCATCACTTCACCAAACCCACAACACACCAAGCACACATTCTTGTTTGCTAACCAAGCATTTAGGTTGCATTGCTATGGGGTTGGATTGTAAGTTTTTCTTCTAAGTTTTTCTTCAAGTGTGCAAGCTAGTTTCTCTACTAAGTAGCATAAGGGGTTCACTTGTGCAGCATTGGGGTTGATTTAAGGTTGCTAGGGCAAGTTTAAGTGGGAATGATCCACTAAGTGAATTGGGAATGAGGGCAATTACTTCTAAGTGTGCACTAGTGATCTATCATTTTATGCTAACAAATAGGTTTGGGTTAGGGTCTAAATGAGCACACTAATATGGTTTGGGGTAGATTAGTGTTGACTAACAGTAAGAGGGGTCATTAGTAAGTTCACATTTTAATTTTCATGATTATTGATGGCTTAAATAATTTTCTAGAAATCTTTCATTAATTCACAAGCTATGGTCACACTATTCATATCCAATTTTATTCTTAACTGATTTTGAAATCTAACCAGTACTATTGGATAGAGTATTTTGTAAGCTTTCCAACGAATATTTATTTGCTAAATTTGGACTCCTAAAACTCTAGGAAATTGAATTTGAAAATATCATTTGAAACAGATTTGAATAAATGAAAAAGGGCGGGAATTTAATTAAAACGAATCGGACCGAAACTTCACTAGCTGGGCCTATTCCGAATGAAACCCGAACGGGCCTGGCCCAGAAAACGTTTCGCGTCGGCTGGGAAAAATAAAAGGGCGCTGACAGGTGGGGTCGCATTGTCAGCTCACTTAGCGTTTCCCGAATCGGTAAGTTACCGTCGGATTGCGATCTAACGGCTCCCGGTCATCGTCTCGACGAAAAGGGGCGGAGCTCACCTGCGAGCAGCGAAGACCGTTCGACGGCGAGGGAGTGGCGTAGAGGAAGCAGGACTCGACGGCGGGGTGCGGGATCGGCTGCGGTGCTCCTCCTCCTCCGATTCCCTGCGGCGGCGAGCTCCCAGGTGGTCTAACGCGGCGGCGCTCCGTGCGTCCAGTACCTCGCCGGCGTGGCGAGCGTCGACGAACCAGAGCGAGCTGGGCTAAGCGGCGATGTCCGGGAGGGAGCTGGGAGTGAGGTGAGTGTCTTCGTTTGATCGGCGGGGCCTTTTATAGGCCGGAGCGACGGGGGCGAGCGCGTCCAGTGAACGACCGGCGCAGGACATGCTGGCGGCGTGCACGGGCGACACTGGCCTCGTCGGCGTTACTCGCGTGCTGGAAGGGGTTGGTCTCGGCCGCGGGGTCCTGTGGGTCGGCGCTGGCGAGGGCAGGGTGGTCGCCGACGTGCAGGCTACTGGGAAGAAGAAGAGGGGGTCCGGGGTTGCTGGCTTCTCTTCTCCTCCTTCTTCCAGGGCTTGGGTCGGGGCAGAGGGGACTGGGTTCGACCAGGGCACCGTCCAGAGGCGTGGCAACAGGGTTGCAGCGAGCTGGAACAGTGCACCACAGTGAAGTTTGGTTTGATTTTATTTTCTGCTGCCAGTGTTCGACGAAATGCTTACAAGAATTCAAAATTCGAATTTTTCAAATTTGCCACTTTGGGTGCTCATCATATTGGATAAGGTACCCAGACATATTTTTGTTCTGGAGAAATAATGAGTTTTGCAAAAATTTATATTTCAAATTTGGAATGGTCTCTGTTTCAGATTCAAACTTTGGCTCAAGTTTGAGTGAGGTTCTGGTTTGAAATTTTGGTAGATCTTTGTTGGTTGAGTTAGTCCATAACTTGGTTAAGCTCAACTAGTTGGCCAAACAAGAAGGTGAGCTGCAGATTTCTTAATATAAGGGCTCAAAGTGGTGTAGTCATTAACAGTTTCTAGATCATATTAACTTTATCTCTTTCTTACCTATTTTTATTTTTGGTTCTTTTGGTTCCTAATATCTTTCTTAGTTGTTTCTCTTGGTTCACTTAGAATTATCTAACCAATGCTCAAGCAAAAAGAACACACATAAAATCATAGAAATACAATTAAAGAGAATACATGTATGCATACAATAATGAAGAAAAAAGTTTTATTTGGGTCCAATTTTTGACTCTTTATGTAATAAGAGTTGGGTTACAAATTCTGAGTTGTTACAATCTTCCCCCCTTAGAAAGAATCTCGTCCCCGAGATTCACTAATTAAGAACTGAAAAGATTGGGAAACTCTTTCTGAAGGTAATCTTCTCGTTCCCAAGTGGCTTCCTCTTCGGTGTGATTACCCCACTGAACTTTCAGAAATTTGATGCTTCGGGTTCGAGTGGTTCGATAAGCTTCCTCGAGGATTCGGATAGGCATTTCACGATAGGTCAAGTCCTTGTTGATGTCCACAGACCGGTGATCAATATTCTTGAAGACTTCGGGCTTCTCCGGAACTTCAAGACATTTCCGAAGTAACGACACGTGAAAGACATCGTGTACTTCAGACAATTCAGGGGGCATTTCCAACTGATAAGACACTTCTCCTCTGCGGTCTAGTATCTTGAAGGGTCCAATATATCTTGGGGCAAGCTTTCCTTTTACTTGGAATCTTTGCATTCCCTTGAGAGGTGATACTCTAAGATAGACAAAATCTCCAATCTGGAAGGTCAGTTCTCGACGTCTCTTGTCGGCATAACTCTTTTGTCTTGATTGGGCTGCCTTGAGATATTCACGAATCATGCGAACTTTCTCCTCGGCTTCTTGCAGAATATCCGGTCCAAAAATCTGGCTGTCTCCGGTTTCAGACCAATTCAAAGGGGTACGGCACTTTCTTCCATACAAAGCTTCAAATGGGGCCATTTGCAAACTGGCTTGATAACTGTTGTTGTAGGAAAACTCCGCGAAAGGCAGACAGTCTTCCCACTTAGCTCCATAAGCTAGAACACAGGCTCTCAACATATCTTCAAGTATCTGATTCACTCTTTCAGTCTGTCCATCCGTCTGAGGGTGGTAAGCGGTGCTGAAGGCTAACTTGGTTCCCAAAGCTTGATGTAAGCTTTTCCAAAATCTCGAGGTGAATTGGGTTCCTCGATCAGAAACGATGGTTTTAGGGATTCCATGCAAACTGACAATTCTGGACAGGTACAGATCTGCTAGCTGTCTCGAGTTGTAAGCGGTCTTGACAGGAATAAAGTGGGCTACTTTGGTTAATCTATCCACAATGACCCAGATAGAGTCATTTCCACGGCTAGACCTTGGAAATCCAGTGATGAAATCCATTCCAACCGAATCCCACTTCCATTCCGGAACTTGCAAAGGTTGCAGCAAACCAGCAGGACGTTGATGTTCGGCCTTGACTCTTTGACAAATATCACACTTAGAGATGAACGATGCAATCTCACGCTTCATTCCATGCCACCAAAATTGTTCCTTCAATTCTTGGTACATCTTAGTTCCACCGGGGTGGATGGAGTAAGGTGTCTCATGAGCTTCCTTCATAATTACTTCCTTCAATTCTGAGTCAGCAGGCACACAAATACGGCCTTTGTACCAAAGAACTCCTTGATCATCTTCTTCAAATCCTGGCACCTTGCCGGAACTAATTCTGCGCTTGATTCCTTCAATACTCTCATTTCCCTTCTGGGCTTCTTTGATTTGGCTCATCAAGGTGGGTTGAAACTCAAGGTTGGTGAAAAATCCGTGACTGACTAGTTCCAATCCAAATCTTTCAAACTCTTGGTGTAACATAGGTTGCTCTTCCTTGATCCTCATATTCAACGAACACGGCTTTCTACTCAACGCATCGGCCACTACATTGGCCTTACCGGGGTGATAGTGAATTTCCAGATCATAATCCTTGATCAACTCTATCCATCTCCTTTGCCTCATGTTCAACTCCTTCTGGGTGAAAATATACTTCAAACTCTTGTGGTCCGAATAGATCTCACAGCGGTTGCCCATCAAATAATGCCTCCAAGTCTTCAAAGCTAGAACCACGGCTGCTAACTCTAGATCATGGGTTGGATAATTTTCTTCATGAGGTTTAAGCTGCCTAGAGAGGTAAGCTATGACCTTTCCTTCTTGCATCAATACGCAACCAAGTCCAAGTTTGGAAGCGTCGCAATAGACATCAAAATTCTTGGTGATATCGGGCATGGTTAGGACAGGGGCGGTCACCAATCGCTTCTTGAGCTCTTGAAAACTCTCTTCACACTTAGGGGTCCATTCAAACTTCTTGTCCTTCTTCAATAATTGGGTCATCGGACGGGCAATACTAGAAAATCCTTCGACGAACTTGCGGTAATATCCCGCTAATCCGAGAAAACCTCTAACTTCCGTTTGAGTGGTAGGGGCTTCCCATTCCAGGACTGATTTGATCTTCTTGGGATCTACCGATATTCCTCCTGCTGATAGCACATGGCCTAAGAATCCAACCTCCTTCAACCAGAACTCACATTTACTGAACTTAGCATATAGCTGATGCTCTCTTAGGGTTTCTAGAATTAATCTCAAATGGGTTGCATGCTCTTCTTCGGATTTGGAGTAGATAAGAATGTCGTCAATGAAGACAACAACAAACTTATCCAGGAACTCCATAAAAACCTTATTCATGAGATTCATGAAATAAGCAGGGGCATTGGTCAATCCAAAGGACATTACGGTGTACTCATACAATCCGTATCGGGTAGTGAAGGCTGTTTTGGGGATATCCGTTGCACGGATCTTCAGTTGGTGGTATCCGATTCTAAGATCTATCTTCGAGAATACTCTTGCTCCAGTCAATTGGTCAAACAGATCTTCAATCTTCGGGAGAGGATACTTGTTCTTGATGGTCACATCGTTAAGCTTGCGATAATCAGTGCACAGTCGGCTAGAACCGTCACTTTTATCCACAAACAGAACGGGTGATCTCCAAGCAGAAGAACTTGGTTGAATTAATCCTTTGCTCAAGAGGTCATCCAATTGCTTCTTCAACTCAACTAATTCAGCTGGGTTCATACGATAGGGTCGTTGGGCTATTGATCCAGTTCCGGGGATAAGCTCAATGATAAACTCAATATCCCGATCCGGTGGCATTCCGGGTAGCTCATCGGGAAAGACATCCGAGTATTCACAGACGATGGGGACTTGCTCCAAAGTCGGTCCTGAGATACTCTTATGACATCTGGTGGTTTGGGATGGTTTTACGGACACATGCTTGACTATGGTTCCATTGCTACTCTTCATGGTGATGGTCTTTTTGGCACAATTTATCACTCCTTGATGAAAAGACATCCAATTCATACCAAGAACTACTTCCAAACCCTTGGTTCCCAACACTATCAAATCGGCTAAGAAAGCTATCCCATGGATTTCTATGGGCACTGCCAAGCAAGTACAACTAGCTTTTGTTACTGACCCGGGAATTTGCACAGACATGACATCTTTCAAGGGTGTGGGTTGAAGTCCACTTTTATCAACGAATAATTGGGTAACAAATGAGTGTGAAGCTCCAGAATCAAACAGGACTCTTGCAAGAACTGAGTTAACAGGGAACATACCAAGCACCACGTCGGTTGCTTCCTGAGCCTCTTCAACATTCATGTGATTCAGACGGCCTCGAGAGTGAGGCTGGTTCCTTGGTGGATAGTTCTTGCCATTTCCCACACGGCGCTGTTGCTGAGCAGGAGCAGTAGTCTTGGATGCATCATTCAGCTTCTTGGGGCACTCATTGGAGTAGTGCCCTTTTTGTCCACACTCATAACATGTAACACCAGACTTGTCACCAGGCTTGGGTAACACAGGGGCGCCATTTGGCCTTGGAGTATTGGTGTTGAAGTTGTTGCCACTAGGTCTTGGGGGTGCACGGTTGAAGTTGTTGCCGGGGGGGCGGTTAGGATAGTTGGGACGCGGAGCAGGTGCAGACGGTCTCATTGGTCTAGGGGTGAAACCCATTGGTGCATTTCCCCTTGGCTTCTGCGAGTTGCTCGGGTTGCCTTGATACATCATACGGCGCTTGCGGTTCTCTGCCGCTTGCTTGAGTTTGCCTTCCATCTGAATGGCAGAGTCAACCAATGACTCCAGGTCGGCAAAAGGAATGCTGACCAAGACACATTGCATCTCATCATGAAGTCCATCCAGAAACCTTTCTTGCTTCTTCTCAGTGGTGTTGGTGTCATCTGGGGCATACCTAGACAAGGTAAGGAACTTGTCACGGTAATCCACCACAGACATGGAACCTTGCTTCAGACTTCTGAACTCATCTCTCATCCTTTTTACCAATCCCATGGGAACATGGGCTTTGCTAAACTTGCTCTTGAACTCCTCCCAAGGCATCACATACCCTGGGACTTGCATGGCACGGGTGCTGTCCCACCAAGCTCTCGCTGCTCCAGCAAGATAGTGGGTGGTGTACAATACCTTCTCATTTTCACCAACTTCGGCGACGGCCAAGTTGTTTTCCATGGTACGAAGCCAATCATCGGCATCTAAGGGCTCTTCAGACTTAGTGAATATAGGAGGGTTGGTGTTCTGGAAACTCCTTAACTTGGATCGGTGCTCTCCATTGCCATGGTTTTCTCCTTCACCATTGCCATTGCCATTGTTGTGGTTCGTTGCCATCTGGGTTAACTGCTGAAGAGTGGCCAAGTTAGCTTGGCGCTCAGCTCGGGCTGCTTCCCGGTCTTCCATGATCAACCTTAGCAATTCGGCCATTTCCGGGTTCGGGGGTGGGGGTGCTCGCGGCATCTGAAGATAAGGTGCGTAAGACAAGAGGGAAAAGCTAATTTGCTAAGATTTAAAGGTACATGGATGATGCAATTTTGTTTTACTAAGGCCTTAGAGGCCAAATTCAAATTGCATTCATCACTCATCAAACATATCATACATACGAGTTCACACATTACAAATGGTTTACATCAAACCATTGCGACTCGTCTACTAGAGAGGGGGATACAACTCACACCTACACGAAGTGAACACTAAAGTGAAACTCATAGCTAGACAACACGTGGATCTCGGATCTAAACAGCGGGCTCCTCGGGGTCTTCCTCCTCGTCGCTCACAATGAATCCATTGTGTCCACCATTCTCCGGATCATCGAGGTCCTCCATGAAGTCATCCTCATCACTAATGAGGGCATTATCCTCCTTGCGGAGATCAATGCCTTCCTCCTCACCCAGGTGATCCTCAAGACTCTCAATGTACGCAGTCAACTCCGCCACATTGGCCTTCAACTCCTCAAGGTCCTGTTCCTTCTCATCGCGCTGGCGACGAAGGCTCTTGCGCTCCTTCGCAAGAATCCTGATAGTGCTCCTTGCTTCCACCAGTGCAACGTGCTCGAGGTTGGCCCTAGTACGGGCACGGTCGGCCTCCTGCTGAGTGGAGTACAGCAAGAAGTCCATGTGGTCAATGTAGGTACTCGGCTCATTTTGCCCGGGCATGTTTGCGGGACGCCCATCCGCATCACGCCGAGCAAAGTCCTTGAAGCGTCCTCCCTGAACCTCCTCAACGTGCAGTCCGCATAAGCGGGCGTGCATCTCCTGCATCGCTCGGACCAAACCATCGGCCCAAGTGTTCTCCACAAGCTCAAACTTGACCCTTGGAGAACCCAACATCCCCTTCTTGCCACGGCAACTAGCTCGGATGAGCCACCGTAGCTCTCCATCCGGGTGCTCGTTGAGCACGGCTCCCTTGAACTCCGGGTACAAACGGTTCAGGAACAAGGTCAAAGTGGTGAGGTCGCGCTCGAAACAAAGGCTGCCACCTTGGCCCAACTGGTACTGCTCAGTGAATACCAGGGCCATCTACAAAATTTTAAATTAGTTCAAGTTAGTGATCAACTCAAGTGTGCAAAATTTTAAGTAAGCTAAAACTGAAGTATGTATAAAACTTTGTAACGAGAGAGGAAAGACTAAGCAATTTTTGCAACCGTTCTTGTATCTTTCTTTTATCAAGGTTCTGTTTAACGCCCATTCTAACTAAGGTCTCCTATGGTCAACCTAGGCTCTGATACCAACTTGTGACAACCTCGAATTTACATAACAAATTCGAAGTGCCCGTTATGTATTCCACCGCAATCCCAGAATCATTGTTGCGATATACATAACGTCGTTGGTAACCAGTTCCATAGACATTACAATACGATGACTCAAATATAATGGTCATATAGACCAAGTCATATTACAACACAATATAGCAGCGGAGATAACGTCTTCGGCCCATGCCTTCTCCCTACAGGCAAATGGCGACTCACGGAGACGAGCTTAGTTCTGGTACTCTTCTTCATACCCTTCCTCCTGGTACTCCTCCCCATAGTCTGGCCAAGTTGATAGCCAGGGACACAGCCGTGAGTACATTGGATGCACTCGCAAACCATCTTATAAATGAAAAGATGAAGTAGATATGCAAGGTTGATATAGTGGAATAAGCACTAAGTTTATTTGCAAAAGCTAGTTTTATTTCCCAAGAATGTTCACTTATAGGAAAGAGGTTTAGTTCTCTAAGTTCATTCTAAAGAGGAACTTCAATGTGTTAAGATCAAGGTCACGTCATTCACCAAGTCACCATTGTCACTTTTAATCCTGACAAAAGCCAAGTACAGATTGCCAACCGTCCATGACCGCGGACGCGGCTATTCGAATAGTTTCAAAGCCTCTGCAGAGGGGTACACTTTACCCACAAGATTCGATACATCTGCCGGGAGAAATCCTCGGTTCGCTATACACAAAGGTATGCGGCTTTCAGATAATCAAACAAAACCTTTCACTTGCTCATCCTAGTATAGGATCCTTCCCTAGAGCCCGGGGATACGGAATTCCCGCTCCGGCGCCTCTAGTTCTGCCCATCCCGGAGACCGGGTTAGTGAATCCACTTGGTCAAGAAGTATCCGCCCATGGAGTCCTCCCATGAAGATTTAATACAAGACCTCCCATACTAAGATAAACAAGCTACGGATTGAGCCCCTTCCCATATAGGGGTAATATGGTTGTACGGTAAAATTGGCTCCCATGGTACATCACTCGTTGTCATTGAGAAGATATTTCATAGTTCTTAGTCAAGATTGATTTTCTTCCATAAAGCCATTATGTAGGAGAGATCTCCATTTCAGGTTCAAGTCACCATTTTTCAAATGGGGTTCCTCCAGAGATAGCCTCAACTTTTATTAGCGACTAAGCAACTACATTGAGTGATAGTACTACTACTATGGTTGGATAAACTCAGCTTGATGCTCTGGATAACCAAGACATCAATATGCTTCTATCATTCTACTCTAGCAGTTCAATCATGCAATTTACTTCTATCATTCTACTCTAGCAATTCAATCATGCAATTTACTTCTATCATTCTACTCTAGCAATTCAATCATGCAATTTGCTTAAAACAAGTAGAATGCAATATTAAAACTAGGTAGTGGGGGATATGAATCAAAAGATGGCTTGCCTTGGTTGGCAAAGTGTCCGGGGTTTTCTTCTTCTTCTTGATAATAATAATCCCCTCCAATATCCTCCTCGGCAACACTAGCGTCTAAGAACGAACAAACACAAAACACACCATCACTTCACCAAACCCACAACACACCAAGCACACATTCTTGTTTGCTAACCAAGCATTTAGGTTGCATTGCTATGGGGTTGGATTGTAAGTTTTTCTTCTAAGTTTTTCTTCAAGTGTGCAAGCTAGTTTCTCTACTAAGTAGCATAAGGGGTTCACTTGTGCAGCATTGGGGTTGATTTAAGGTTGCTAGGGCAAGTTTAAGTGGGAATGATCCACTAAGTGAATTGGGAATGAGGGCAATTACTTCTAAGTGTGCACTAGTGATCTATCATTTTATGCTAACAAATAGGTTTGGGTTAGGGTCTAAATGAGCACACTAATATGGTTTGGGGTAGATTAGTGTTGACTAACAGTAAGAGGGGTCATTAGTAAGTTCACATTTTAATTTTCATGATTATTGATGGCTTAAATAATTTTCTAGAAATCTTTCATTAATTCACAAGCTATGGTCACACTATTCATATCCAATTTTATTCTTAACTGATTTTGAAATCTAACCAGTACTATTGGATAGAGTATTTTGTAAGCTTTCCAACGAATATTTATTTGCTAAATTTGGACTCCTAAAACTCTAGGAAATTGAATTTGAAAATATCATTTGAAACAGATTTGAATAAATGAAAAAGGGCGGGAATTTAATTAAAACGAATCGGACCGAAACTTCACTAGCTGGGCCTATTCCGAATGAAACCCGAACGGGCCTGGCCCAGAAAACGTTTCGCGTCGGCTGGGAAAAATAAAAGGGCGCTGACAGGTGGGGTCGCATTGTCAGCTCACTTAGCGTTTCCCGAATCGGTAAGTTACCGTCGGATTGCGATCTAACGGCTCCCGGTCATCGTCTCGACGAAAAGGGGCGGAGCTCACCTGCGAGCAGCGAAGACCGTTCGACGGCGAGGGAGTGGCGTAGAGGAAGCAGGACTCGACGGCGGGGTGCGGGATCGGCTGCGGTGCTCCTCCTCCTCCGATTCCCTGCGGCGGCGAGCTCCCAGGTGGTCTAACGCGGCGGCGCTCCGTGCGTCCAGTACCTCGCCGGCGTGGCGAGCGTCGACGAACCAGAGCGAGCTGGGCTAAGCGGCGATGTCCGGGAGGGAGCTGGGAGTGAGGTGAGTGTCTTCGTTTGATCGGCGGGGCCTTTTATAGGCCGGAGCGACGGGGGCGAGCGCGTCCAGTGAACGACCGGCGCAGGACATGCTGGCGGCGTGCACGGGCGACACTGGCCTCGTCGGCGTTACTCGCGTGCTGGAAGGGGTTGGTCTCGGCCGCGGGGTCCTGTGGGTCGGCGCTGGCGAGGGCAGGGTGGTCGCCGACGTGCAGGCTACTGGGAAGAAGAAGAGGGGGTCCGGGGTTGCTGGCTTCTCTTCTCCTCCTTCTTCCAGGGCTTGGGTCGGGGCAGAGGGGACTGGGTTCGACCAGGGCACCGTCCAGAGGCGTGGCAACAGGGTTGCAGCGAGCTGGAACAGTGCACCACAGTGAAGTTTGGTTTGATTTTATTTTCTGCTGCCAGTGTTCGACGAAATGCTTACAAGAATTCAAAATTCGAATTTTTCAAATTTGCCACTTTGGGTGCTCATCATATTGGATAAGGTACCCAGACATATTTTTGTTCTGGAGAAATAATGAGTTTTGCAAAAATTTATATTTCAAATTTGGAATGGTCTCTGTTTCAGATTCAAACTTTGGCTCAAGTTTGAGTGAGGTTCTGGTTTGAAATTTTGGTAGATCTTTGTTGGTTGAGTTAGTCCATAACTTGGTTAAGCTCAACTAGTTGGCCAAACAAGAAGGTGAGCTGCAGATTTCTTAATATAAGGGCTCAAAGTGGTGTAGTCATTAACAGTTTCTAGATCATATTAACTTTATCTCTTTCTTACCTATTTTTATTTTTGGTTCTTTTGGTTCCTAATATCTTTCTTAGTTGTTTCTCTTGGTTCACTTAGAATTATCTAACCAATGCTCAAGCAAAAAGAACACACATAAAATCATAGAAATACAATTAAAGAGAATACATGTATGCATACAATAATGAAGAAAAAAGTTTTATTTGGGTCCAATTTTTGACTCTTTATGTAATAAGAGTTGGGTTACAAATTCTGAGTTGTTACAAAGTTGTTATTATATTATTCCGTGTTCATAATAGATGTTTATTTCTCATGCTAGAATTGTATTAATCGGAAACATTAATACTTGTGTGATTAATAAACTAAAAGGGTTCCTAGTAAAGCCTCTCTTTTATACTAGCTCGTTGATTAACTGATGATCAAGGTTTCCTGATCATGAACATTGGATGTTGTTAATAACGGGGTCATATCATTAGAAGAATGATGTGATGAACACTCACACCCATAGTACGAATAGCAATACGATCAAGTCATCAAGTTCATTGCTATATCAAACTCATGCGAAGTAGTTCTAATCCTTAGACCATGAGATCATGTTAATCACTGATATCGGAAGGGTACTTTGATGATATCAAACGTCACATCGTAATAGGGTGATTATAAAGGTTGATTTGGGTACTCTGAAAGTATTAGTTGAGGCTCATGGATCAAGAGTGGGATTTGTCTATCCGGATGACGGAAAGATATTCTCTGGGCCCTTCTCGGTGATATTGCATTGGAATAGCTTGCAAGCATGTGACTAGGTCACGGGAATGCATTATCACGGAACGAGTAAAGAGACTTGTCGGGAACGAGATCGAACTAGGTATGGTTGATACCAAATGATCGGATCTCAGACAAGTAATAATATCGCGAGACAAAAGGAATTAACTATGTTCGTTACCGGTTCACACGATCACTAGTTCATCGTTGAGTAAGTGGGAGTCATCATGGATTTCCAGATCCCGCTGTTGATTATTGATCGGAGAGGAGTCTCGATCATGTCCACGTTATTCACGAACCGTAGGGTGACACACTTAAGGCTCGTCGTCGTTTTTGAGTGGATACGATACTCCGATCGAATTACAGGACAGCATAAGGGTTGTTTCTGAAAAGCACCAAAACTGTTTCGGGATATCGAAATAACTCAAGGGTGTATTTGTTAATGTTTGTTAATTGAATGAATTAACAAATATTAAAGAAATAAAAATGTTTTATTAAATCAATAAGTGTGATTTTAATTGGCATGAATGTCATGCATTAAAATGGGGGTTACCTCATGTTGATGAGGGAGTAATCACCATAAAAGGGAATGAAGAGGGGGCAATGAAGAGGGAGGAGACCCTTGGGCCGGCCACCCCTTGGCTGCCCTTCTCCTCTATATAAACCCCCCCTCTCCCTTGTTCACACACTTCTTGATCCTCCCCTCCCTTGCATAGTTGCTGCCCAAATTCCGTCTCTGCTTAGCGAAGCTCTGCCGGAATTGTAGTTCGTAGTTCATACACTTAGAGAAGTGTGTAGAGGAGTGTCCGAAGGATCCCTTCTTCCGCTGCCCCGCTGGACCGAGGGCGTGGAGGAGTCAACGTCAAGCTGCACGTGTGTGCGAGTACGGAGGCGCCGCCACTTGTGGCGCCGGGTACACGATGTTGAGATCGTCAAGTGAACCACAACGTCGACTACGTCAAGTGAACAACTACGTCGACTACGTGCGTCTACATCGACTCTCCATCGTCAACGTTTGTGCGGGAACGTAATCCCCGCTTATGGTCGTCGAGGGTTAGTCTCCGTTGTTACCATCTCGTAGAGTTTTCTTGGCTAGTTTTGTGTTCATGCGTAGGAAAATTTTTGTTTTCTATGCTACAAACCCATCAAGAACCGCACAGAAGGTTCTACAATCAGGTTTTTATTGGTCAACCCTCTTTAAAGATTCCAGAAGGTATGTTTTATCCTGCGATGAATGCCAAAGAGTTGGTAATATTTCTAGACGCAATGAAATGCCTATGAATTACACTCTTGTTATTGAACCATTTGATTGTTGGGGATTTGACTTTATGGGTCCTTTTCCTCCTTCAAAAGGCTATACCCATATACTTGTTGCTGTTGACTATGTTACTAAATGGGTAGAAGCCATACCTACAAAGAGTGCCGATGGTGAGACTTCGTTAAAAATGCTTAAGGATGTTATTTTTCCTAGGTTCGGAGTGCCTAGATATCTTATGACTGACGGAGGTTCTCATTTTATTCATGGTAGTTTTAGAAAGACTCTTGCTAAGTATGATGTCAATCATAGAATTGCTTCTGCTTATCATCCCCAAACTAGTGGGCAGGTAGAGCTTTCAAATAGAGAGATCAAGTCTATCTTGCAGAAGACTGTTAGTAGATCTAGGAAAAACTGGGCTAGTAAGTTAAATGACGCTTTATGGGCCTATAGAACTGCTTATAAGAACCCCATGGGTATGTCTCCTTATAAGATGGTTTACAGAAAAGCGTGTCACCTGCCTTTAGAATTAGAACACAAAGCTTTTTGGGCAGTGAGAGAGCTTAATAGAGATTTTAAACTAGCTGGTAAGAAGAGGTTGTTAGATTTGAGTTCTCTAGATGAGTGGAGAAACGAAGCGTATGAGAATGCCAGACTTTTCAAAGAGAAAGTCAAGCAATGGCATGATAAGAGGATTCTTAAGAGAGAGTTTCATGTTGGTGAGAAAGTTCTTTTGTATCGGTCTCGTCTCAGATTTTTTGCAGGTAAATTACTTTCTAAATGGGAAGGACCATATGTTATTGTGGAAGTGTACCGCTCAGGTGCTATAAAGATCGCTTCACTGAAAGATGATTCTACACAAGTGGTGAATGGGCAAAGACTCAAGCATTATATTTCTGGAGATTCTTATAATGAAGACGTTGATGTTATTGAAACAGTTTCTCCGGAAGATTACATCCAAGACAAACTGCAGGAACCTGCAGAGTTCGTTTTCGAATAGGTAACAGTTCTAGTCAGAAAAGTTTCGCGAAAAGTTCTTCCTTTAATATTTTTGCTATTTTTAATAAATATGAAAAATCACGAGACGAAAACGGGGAGGAAAAGAAGTCCGTGTGTGCCTCACACACGGGTGGCGCGGGCCCACCCTTGGCCGCGCCACCTATGTGTGAGAACACACCGGAACTCGTTTCCGTCCCGGTTTCCTCCTGTGGCTTCGTTTCGATGTATAATTTTCGCCTATTTAACCCCCCGGAGTCCCCGAGGTCTGTATATCGTTTTCTCGTCGTGTTTTGTTTCGAGCTGTTTCTGTCAGGGATTGCCCTCGGCTTTGGAGTTATAATGTCTTCGTCTGGTTCATCTAAAGAGAACCCTCCTTCGGATTCCATCAATCCGTATATGAGGGAGCTAAAGAGGCATCTGATGGAGTTGTCACTCAAGGATGGGGAGTTGCAGATTAGAGATGTTCAAGGACCCAAGGGAGAAGGGAGTCTCGAAGCAAGGATGAAAGCATTGGAACAGGAAGTTTTCAAATACAAGAAGATGGTGGAACGCGAAGTGGACATTATCTATAGGATTAATCAAGAGCTTGTTGCCAAGTACAAGAAGGAGACTACAGAGCTTTGGAAGGATGTCCTCTCACTCCAGGAGACGACTAGCCAATTACAAGCACAACTCTACGATCTGCATAACCAAAATTGTGAGTATGAAGCTAGATTTCAACAAATGAGTGCTGCTGCAAGTTTCAGGATTTTGGAGACCAAGACATCCTTCCTTGATGGAGGACCTCTGCCTTGGAAGTACGACAACGATGGAGATTCACCACCGCCACCAAAGGAGTAATTCATCATCGGTTTAGGCATCCCCTTGGTTTGTTCCAAGCTTGGGGAGTGCCTCGGTATCACATCATTACCTTTCGCTCATTTACTTTTCAAGTAGAGTCATATCATGAATAGAGAAGTTATCATATAGAATAGTTTGCAGTTGGAAGTATCCTCCTTAGTCAGTTATCTATGTATCCCTTGGTGTGAGTTGCGGTAATGAAATATTAATGAGAAGTTCTATCGTTTACTTTTCGCACACCTTATGTTAGTTTGCAATCTCTCTTGTATGACTAGTCTTGTTGATTGGTATTGGTATCACATTGGGAGCATGAATAGATTTAGTTGGTTTTGGCAAACCTAGCTTGGTCAGTAGCAATTTTACCTTGAGGTTTGAGTAGAAAAGAATAAAGAAGTGCTTGTAGTCACATCACTTCAGTTTTCCTTATGTTTGGCTTATAAGCATTGTTATTCTTAAAGTTAAAATCGTTGTGCCTTCAAGGGAGTTTGCATGATTGTTCTTATTATATGTATGTTTGTTTGTTTCATGCAACTCTTATGCTTGCTACCCAGCCTTGCTAGCCAAAAACCTGTACCGAGTATGAGCTCTACTCGTGTATCCAATTCCCAAAAGCCAAGTCACTTCCAAAGAGTCCACTATAAATTCCTATGCATGGTATTTTAAGCCATTCTAAGTAAATTTTCATGTGCTACCTTTCAAAAACTTTCAAACACTTCTCATTTTGTGCCACTGTTTTTAGCTCATGAGGACGTAGTGGATGGGTTTGTTATCTTCCATACTAAATTGAGTACCCCTCGACTAGGCAGCTTCATCTGCTCGTTATTAATTTTGCAAGGGAGCTGGTCAGACCATTATAATCTTAAAAGAAAAAGAAAGAAAAAGGCACACCTCCAATGGAATGTGAAAGTTGGTCGGCACCCGATGGAATCGGTTAGCCATGGTTTGAGAAAGGAAAAAGGTGGGGAGGAGTGCAAAGCTATAAAAGAGCACTAAAGTGCCAATTAATCAAACATCTCGGAACCGCTCTCACTTGTTTAGTATGGAAGATATCAAGAACTCCGTTGCTAGTCGTTGACAAAAGCAACCACCTCTCAAAAAAAAATTTACCTCTGTTTTACAAATGAAAAGCTCTAGCACATGTTTAATCCCTGCTTCCCTCTGCGAAGGGCCTATCGTTTACTTTTATGTTGAGTCAACCTATTTCCCTCTGTCTCAAGTAAGCATTTGAGTTGTTATGTTTCACTCATCCATATGTTGATCCGTTTAATCATGTTTATTATCTTCCTTGTTTTGTATAATGCTTTTGTCTGAAGAAATATATCTTCGAAAGCTTTCTATGAATACAAAAGTTTACTTTATTGAGCATATAGTCTTTGCTATATTAGCTCTGTTTTAAAAGGCTCCGTCTAAAAGCAAGAATAGCTTGTTCATCGTTCTTTGACCAAGAATTAAGGTTTGCCATTGCCAATTATATTTACTTTGTGCATCTTTGCATGTGATTCCCTTTTACCTATTGCAAGTCTACATCTTATAAAGGGAAGTTGCTGTCTATTATAACTTGTGCTTTTGGTGAATGTGATGCTTCTTGTCCGTATTTTGATTATCGACACTTCACTCCATAAACCTGTGGTCATGTTTACCGAGTTTGGTTTTCGCTTGGGGACAAGCGAGGTCTAAGCTTGGGGGGGTTGATACGTCCAATTTGCATCACTATTTTATATCATAATTTACTGTTATTCATTGATATATTTCATATTTAGAGTTGATACTTATGTTATTTCCTTTGTTTTCACATGTTTGATGATCATCGGAGGAGTTGCTACCGGAGTCAGGATTCTGCTGGAAAAGGGACCATCAAGAGACCATATTTTGAAGATCAGGAAAATTCCAGAAAAATACCCAGAAATTATATTTTCCCAGAAGACCTACGAAGCCAGAAGGAGGAGTCGAGAGGAGCCAGGGGGGCCCCACACGCCAGGGCGGCGCGGCCAGCCCCCTGGCCGCGCGGGCCCCACGTGAGGCCACCCTGGCCCACCTCTGGTCTCGTCTCTTCGCGTACATCATCGTCCCCGAAAACCTAAGTCAGGGGGGGTTCAGAGTTAGACACAGCCGCCTCTGCGGGGCGGAGAACACCAGAGAGAAAAAGCTCTTCGGCAGAGAGAAATCTGCCGGGGAAATTCCTTCCCGGAGAGGGGAGATCGTCGCCATCGTCATCACCATCGCACTGGACTTCATCGGGATCATCATCATCACCATCTCCATCACCAGCACCATCATCTCCACCATCATCACGCCATCCCGCTGTAACATCTTGAGTTGGATCTTGTTATATTCATAGGGGAAACTTTCCCGGTGTTGATTACTCTTGTAGTTGATGCTATTGAGTGGAACCGTTGAGTTAAGATTTATGTTCAGATTGTTATTTACCATTATTTCACCTCTGATCATGATCCATATGATGTCTTGTGAGTAGTTCGTTTAGTTCTTGAGGACATGGGAGAAGTCAAGATGTTAGTAGTGAATTATTGTTGAGAAATATTTATTGATTTGATATTGTTGTGGTGTTATTTCACTAGTGGTGTCATGTGAACGTCGACTACATGATACTTCACCATTTATGGGCCTAGTGAGATGCATTGTGTATTTGGTCACCGATTGTGGGGTTGCTGGAGTGACAGAAACCTAAACCTCCGTTGGGAAACCATTGCACCAGGGAGCGTAGGATCATAGAGTTTAAGGCTGTGGTTAGATTTATCTTAATTACTTTCTTGTATTTGCGGATGCTTGCAAGGGGTATAATCACAAGTGTGTATTTATCCTAGTAAGGGTAGTGCGCTAGCACAGGTTCACCCCCATAACACTTACCAAACCAATAAATACTATCGGCTCTATGAAGCGAAAGCTCTTGACAGAAACCTCCCGTGTGTCCTCGAGAACGTTTGGTTATTATAAGAACACAACCGGCTTGTCCTTTGCTGAAGAAAGGATTGGGCCACTTGCTGCAATTGTTACTACTGTCTTTTATTTACTCGCACTTTATTTACTCGAATTACCAAATACTCCTGAAAACCTGTTTGCTAGTATTTACAGTGATTCCTTGATCAAAACTGCTCATCAACACCTTCTGCTCCTCGTTGGGTTCGACAATCTTATTTATCGAAAGTACTACGATACACCCCCTATACTTGTGGGTCATCATACTCGTACATATATGGTGAACAATGACTCCTTTCGGATCTCGGATCCAGCCGAGATTGCGGAAGTAGATCGGTTTGGATCCGATCCGGAATTCCCACAGCACTTCGTCGTGCAGTGGTGGAGTCGCCCTCGCTCCTACGCAGCCCTTCGAGGAGCCACACGAGAGAGAGATGGGAGAGGGGAGGCGCATGGTGGGGGAGGAGAGGAGAGCTCTTCTAAGGAACTCCCACAATCTACTTGTATCAAACTCTCCTCCCAAGGGGGCCTTTATATAGGGGAATAGAGGGGACCTTACCCCCCCACCAAGGAACCCCTAGGGCCGGTGGCTAGGGAGGGAGGGAGCATCCTAGGGCGTGCTCACCAACCCCCAAACCCTAGCCCTTGGCCGGCTAGACCCTTGGCCTTTGGCCCATGGCGGATGGGCCCCTTAGGGCCCATATGGGAGGCCTGGCCGACCCCCTAATGGGCTCTCCTTCCAGGGAGGGCCCAATTAGGTGGGATGTCTTTATTTATTAATTAAATAGTGTTTTATTAATATTAATTCATTAATTAATATCAATTATTTTATTATTTAATTCCCCATAGCTCCGAAACTTATTCTGGAACCCTCCAAACAACTTCTGGATCTTCGCGAAACTTTTTCGACTACCTCCTGTCAAGACTTTGACAATTCCAGATACATCTTAATGTCATCGCACCCTTAAGTGTATTACCCTATGGTTCGGGAATACTCTAGACATTGCCGAGACTCCTCTTCGATAAATGATCATCAATCGGATCTAGATATCCGTGATGATCCATGTGTATTCACACGAATGACTTTTGTCATTGAACCACAAACGTCGATGTCCTATTCCCACTGTTTCAGTGATACTTGCAATATCTGAGACTTGATCATCGGTATCTCCATACCTAGTTCAATCTCGTTACCGATATTGACATTTACTCGTTCCGTGATATTCCATCCCCGTGACCTAGTCACGTGTTGCAACATTGGATGAAATCTCACCAAGTGGGTCCAAAGCATATTTCCGTTAGGCGGATGAACAAATCCTGCTCTTGATGCATACGCCTCAACATACTCCATTGGAAACCCAAGAGACACCTTTTGAGTCATCCTGTTACGTTGTGACGGTTGATGCAATCAAAGCTTCCTCCAGAAGTAGTGATTAAGCATGATCTCACGGTCTAAGGATTGGGTTACAACATTTCTTGGTATCGCAACATGAACATCGTGACACGATTGTGTTACATAATAATATTGGGTATGTCCATCATGGCATTTACACAATGGCATGAACCTCATTATCAATTGAAGTATTTGTCACATAATCCAGAAACTGATCATCAGTTGACAATGAGCTAGTATAGAGGTTTACTTGGGATTCTTGGTTGTTTAATACCACATGTGTATCGGTGTTTTCCAACTGACACAGTTGTAGCACAGTATTAAATTTATATTAACTCTTCAGAATATGTGAATAATCACGTTATTATTTTCCTCTAGGGCATAATTCCTTCACAACAATGTAAAAACCCCGAGACCAGTTAGTGTTCAAATCTCTGCGACAGTAACTTGAATAGAAGTCTTAGTCTTATTTGGTTGTTTTATTAATCTGCATGCCATTCGAAGCATGGAAGTTTGAGTATAACACTCACTTGTTCAAGTATATATGGTTCATATTCATGATCTAAATTTCTGTTATATTCAATGCTAGTGTCATGTACTTGTTGAGTCTTTGGACTTACCCCTAGTGGGCTTGGTTTTCAGGTACACCATTGTGAGGTTTTGCAAGTATATGGAAGGGCGTAGCTCCCATTGGTGTTACTCACAAATTTTACACACCCTTCAATCACCTAACTCGTTCATGATAATCATCTACACTAGCTTAAAATTGATAGCTATGTTTTGCTTTAAGGGTCTAAACCATGTTTTGGTTTTTTGCATGCATGACCACTTTGTTTGCCCTCCAAGGTGGAGTTTCTTTTTCCCACCATGTCTGTTTGTGTGCTTGAAACATGTGGTTTCCTGTTCCAGTGTTGATATATGTGTTTGGCTTCTAGATATGTATGTTGAGTATGAGATTTTTATATGTATGTATGTTGAGTATGAGATTTTATATGCTTCCGGCCTTATTTCATACAAATATACTTTGTTTATCCAACTGCATGTTGTGGATGTCCGACGATATAAGGGAGGTACTACCGGGTTTTCCCATTAGCTTGTTAGGCTTTAATTGTGTGTTTGTGGTAGCATTCCTTCTTACAAAAAGGGTTATAAATAATAATTTCAAGAAGTAAGAATATACTCATGATGAAATTGCCTCATCCATCTTGACACAGATTATACAAGGATTGTTTTCATCAATACTAGTTCCAATAAATCCATCGCACAACATCAGACAATACCTTCAAGAGGGTAACAAAATAAGATTTTCAATGTTGATTCTAACTCATAAAAGCCATATTGCTTATTTCCATCATTCGATATGAAGCATTGTTCTAGTCACCACCCCGATGACGGATCTTCCAAGAGTTATGCCACGTTGTACTCTGCACGAAATGACTTTGGTGTCCACCTTAGATAATGCAAATAGGCCACCACATGAACTCTTCGGGAACTTGAAACACACTAGCCTAGATCCATTGATCCGAGTGGACCTCTCCTGCCAGAAAGTCACCGAGGCAAACTCCACCAATGGAGGAAAGCTCTTGTTGCCATGAGACGGACAAATGGCTGTGAACCGGATGGGGTGCCTCCCATGTGTGACCGCTATCGAAAAGGCTCCCCTACTCACGTGGAAGCCTCCGCCTAATGAAGACTAAGTCGGAAAAGCATAGGCAATACGCCCGCACAACCAGTCAAGGTTGCCTCCACATCAATCTTCGTCACCGGTAGATTATATGGACCATGACCGTCTAAATTGTACTCCTCCATCCAATAAAGTCAATTTTTTTGGGAAATCAAACTAAGTAAGCTTTGAACAAACTTTTAGAAAAAATATTAATAACTATAATATTATATGAAATTATATTTCACGATGTATCTAAAGGTATTGATTTTGTATTGTGCATATTAGTGATTTATTCTAAAAACTTGATTAAAATTTACACTGTTTGACGTTTCAGAAAAATAAGATTTATTAATTACAACAGATGTAGTATTAAGTTTTTTGTTACCATAAGCATGTTGATATAAAAAATAGAAAGTTCAAACTTTAATCATCTGTGCAAGACTGATTAAGCCGCATAACTATCCTGGGAGACTTCACTTCGTTCTGAAGTGAACAAACAGACGTTCAACCTGCTGTTATACATTCCACTGAAACGACTGAAGAACATGAGCACTGCTAATTAAGCCGACTCCTCGCATCAGCTCCAGCACGCACGTCAAATCGAGCACGTACGACGCATGTTCTTTCATGTCGAGACCATGCATCATCACCTGCGCCCGCGTGGAATTCTCCGTGTCGACGCACAAACGCCCCTGCACCACCACTACCACGTACATACTGTTGGATCAACGGAAAACCGATCGGCTATACCGTTCTGCGCACAACGTTGTACTCCATTCGTGCTCATGTCCATTAAAATGTGGTCTTCGTTGTTGATCGTTGATATGATCTGCGGCAACCACCTACAAAAGTTTTTCAGTAAGCACATGATGGTTTTTCAGTACAACCACAAGTCCAGGCAATGATTTATACATGCATCGTCATCATTTGGATGTGCGAGAATCTCAGCCATCGGATCTTCGTGGAAGTGGAGATCAGGGCCATCCATCCGATGTTCGATTGATGGCACTTATCTGACCTTCAAGTTGAAAGCCCGGCACCATGATGTGCATGCATAGTGAGGATTGGGGATCGATGTGGATGGCATAGGTCACGGCTGTTTATCACTTGATTTGCTACACTAAAGTGGACGGATCGGATCATCGACTGCTTACTGGAAGTCTTTGTTGGATCGAGTTGTCAGATCTACCACTGTGAACAAGAAGTCAAGAACGACCAATGGTGACAGCATGGGTGACAGAGGCAGCGGTACTTGATGTGCAATTAACGTGTCTAGTTCTTTTCAGCTTCTCTTCTTTCTTGTCCGTACGTGCTAGCTGCGACCTGTGGTAAAAGTTGGGGGATTGGAAATATCAGTGTTTTCTTCGTGTCGAAATATCAGTGTTACTGTCACGACTCACGTATGGAAATATCCATCGTGTGGTTCGCTTTTGCAAAGGTAGAATGCCGTCACCGTCGCCATAGGAATTAGGATGTATAGGCATCTCGAACATGTTGGTGTACGGTGGATCACTAGGAATCTCAATTGATGCGGTGATGCCTAGCCGAAAACAATGCACGAGTTAACCAGGACCATTTGTGTGCATGCATGCACGATGCATGCAGTTGATTCATTCTGTATGCTTTGATGTGGTCGACAAAGCCAGAGTGTGCCGTAGTACTGCCCCTAAAAAGGCATTCTTGGATTTTTTTGCGAAGTGTTGTGTGCTGTACTGTATCTGTGTAGCCTGAGTATATACCGCATTCTTGTTACAGGGTAGTGCAACCTTTTCCTGTTCGATTTTATTTCTGCCCTGATACCACCCTTTCCACGCTGAAGAGGACGGCTAATCGCCACCTAAGAGCATCTCGAACAGACGCGCTATATAGGCCGCGCGCTATATAAACCGCCGATATGCAGCGCCGGAGCGCGAAAGCATCCCTCCAGCAGGCGCTGTAATTTTTTTTGGGCGCGGGCCGGTTTGCCCTATCCCAGGCACTAAAATTTGGGCTCCGGCTTCAGCGCGCGGCATCGGTCGACGCAGGCGCGAAAAAGCCCCGCGCTGACCCCCCCCCCCCCCCCCCCGCGCCTCGCCGCCCCACCGTCCAATCCTCGCCTCCGAGCGGCCGCCGGCACAATCCCGGCGATGGACGCGCCCTCCGGCACCCCACCGACCCCTCCCTACTCCATTCCACCTTCCGCCGCCACCTCCGTCGGCCGTCACGCCGCCGCCCCATGCGACAAACCCTAGCGGTAGCGCCAACACCGGCAACACAACCGCCGCGGCGTGAGCTCTCTTCGTCCCACCGCGCCCGACGCTGCACACAAGCGTCGCCGCCGCGCAGGCCCTCGGCAAGGCGCGGGCGCCGTCGAGGAGGAAGGTGCCGGCGTCCAAACGCCCGCCCACAGCCGCGGGCGCCGGTAACCCACCGCCAAAAAAAGTGAAGGCAACCGCGGCCCGCCGCGCGCAGCCTCTGCCGCCGCCTCCACCAATGAACCATCCGCCGCCGCCGCCGCCTCCGTCCGCCGCCGCTATGGGAGCACCACCAGGAGGATTCGTGGCCTCTTTGGATCCTACTATTTCTCCTTCAACCCAAGATGTTGATGAAGAAGAAGCAAAAGAAGGCGATGACTTGGAAAATGCGGAAGTATGAGATTCTATCTTGCATTTGATATGCAAATTGTGTGTTGCACTTTGTGTCTATTTGAACCATATGTTGTGTGTGGTTGTTGAACTACGTCGTGTTGTGAGAGTCTTTCTTGAGCTATGTGATATGTGTGTTGCACTTTGTGTCCATTTAAACTATGATAGATCATTTGTTTTATGATTTATGTGAGTATTTGATCTTGTTGAATGCATAGGAGTGTAGAAAATTGTTTTTCGCCGGCGCGCGTGCTGTATTTTGGAGCACCCGGCGGAAGAGCATTTTTTGCGCTCGCGAACACGCTCTAGTTTAGCGCCTCCGGTGGGAGAAAATTCGGGCCAGTGCGCGGAAAACATTTACAGCGTGGTCGCAGCGAAATATACGCGTCAAAATATAGTGTGCCTGTTGGAGATGCTCTAACTAACTGTAGTAGCAGTACTCCTGTAGTCCTGAACACAACGGTTCCTTCTCTGCCCGCTCATCAAAGTAAGAGCCACTCATCGTCAGTTGTATCTTTGCCCTGCGTCACATTGCTGCAGAAGGTTAATTCCCAACAGCTACCGTTCAAAACCGCGCAGAGGCATCATCAGCCAGCAGCAGGTGAAACCGGCCAGCCCGGTCCCTCTCGTCCCCTGCTACATATCGACTGATAAATCCGTCACAATAGATAGCTGTATCAGTAAACAAACGAGACCACAAATGGGTTAATGTGATGGTCCTGCGTTTTGAGAGGCCATGGAGTCAAAACATACATGTAAGGTCGCAGTCGCAGGCAAGAGAAGGAACTGCTGATTGTTCCATTGCCCAAGGTCAAACCACGCAGGGATGCCAGAGCAGCACCCCTCTCGAGTCGTTTTCTACTCTTTCCGTACACTGATGGAGTGCATGCATGCCGGCCGCCGGGCCTGTGAGAATTGAGCTCTTGCTGCCGGTAGCACACTAGCACTCGGCAGGGGCTCGATCGGCGTGCGACGCGGTCCGGCCGGCCCGGTGGCCGCACGGCAGCGGCACGGCTCGTGATGACGACGGGAGAGGGCTCGCAAAGCCAAAAGCTACCAAGCACCTTTTCTCCCTTCTCGGGGTGGCCGGAGGGACAGGATTGACGTCGATCGAGCCTAGCGGCCGAGCCAAAAGATGCACTTATGATGGCCATCTCGTCGGGTTATTCAGCTGCGTGCCGGCCTGGGTGTGCAACGGCATATCTACGCATGCCGATTGAGGTCGAGGCCATGGAAATCGAGCGGAGTCGAATGAGTCGGGGGATCAATCGATCCAGCAGCTGGGTGATGAGTGAGGCCAGATCGATGAGACATGACATGCGTGTACCTACGTAAGGGTAGCATGATCCTCTCTTGGTGGGGGTCCCGTGTGGATTCATCATAGGTGTACGAGCTTGGAGGTATGGCGGACCCAGCCTATCACCAGCAGGAGGGTTCATGTTTCTTGTTTTAGGTTTTAGGTTTTCTGTGTTGTCTTTTTGGAATGGTGGCGCGGCGGCGACATCCTAAGTGGAAATAAGGTCATCTCCGCTATATACTTGCTTCGGTTGCGCGATGGATTCAGTGGCGGAGCCACGTTTGAGCTGCGTTGTCAGCTGACTACACAGCTTTTTTTGATAATACAAGCTCGATAGTCATGTAAATAATTTTGAAAAAATCATAAAAATACGTATATTTGACTACATAACTTCAATTTGACTACACATGGTTGAATTTCTGGCTCCGCCACTGGATGGATTCATTTGCACCGCTAACATGGATTACTTAAGTGACTACTAACATGGATTACTTAAGTGAACGCTACAATAGATGAGGTCACATAAGTAATACTTCTATAATAAAATAGGATATGAGAACAAGGTACAAGTAAGATGAAAGCAATAGCCAACACTGAGATGCTTGAGCTCAAACAACACAATTAGCGACGACATAATAAACGGACAACCATTAACAAGTACTCCCACTTTCATATTCATCATTTTTATTTGGTTTGTTCTCTTGTAGTGCCTACTCATGTACAAACACATCTGTATGTTTCTCGTATAGTGGCGAGCTATATCCTCCAAGGTTTTTTGATACAACTCAGCATCACATCTTAGAGCCATAGGTAGTTTTCCCTCCCTCTATAACCTTTCATTGTTCATGTGCGGTATCTTGCATCACATACCTCATTCATCTTTCATAACCTCCACCAGGCTTGACTATAGGGTTATAAACACTCTTGCAAGTTTCTCCACATCATAACTATCGAATGCTTCTTCAACATTTTATGTTAGTTCCTTGAGAGTTATAGGTGCACTACAAAGTGTCAATGACTGAATGGAGCTAAGAAGCCAATATCTAGGACATTCATATCACGTATATTTGGAGGTTGCTGCATGAAACTGATGTCTTGTCCTGATTCTGCCATAGCATCTACAAAAGCAGGATCCTTAGGAAGAACATGTGTTCAAGCATTGTCTTGCTGAATGAAGATGATTCAATTGTCTTCTAGCCCTTAGGCTTCAATAGATGTAATGGCCTTTTGATAAATAATTCGTCATCACATCCCTAGTAACTATGGCCGATTTCAATTCGATAGTCCCTTTGACTCTGTTATTGGAGTTGTTTTTTTAGTTTATTTAGCGAAGGACTAGACTCCTATCTTACATCAAATCTAGCATTTCTTTGCTCATCGGAATTTTTTTTGGCAACTGCAGTTAAGAACATGACCTTGCTAATACTTATCTTGTTGTGAACAATAAATATGGGATCTTGTTCTTCAGGCAAGAGGTGCTAGCTACTTTTCTTCTTGGTCATATCAAACCATTTTTCGTCAATATGCACTCTATTTTTGACATTTTGGATGGTGGACACATTGGAATAACTTGGTTTTTGGGAGTTGGATGCACGAGTAGAGCTCATACTCAGTACAAAATGAGGGCTAGCAAAAGACTGGGAACGACCAACAAAGAGAGCAATAACGGCCATAATCATGCATAGCGACAAAACATTATTAAAAGAAGCATAAAATGGCATCACAAGTCAAAAACCAAATGATCATAGAGGCTTATGGCGACTTTGTAAGAGTCAAACATGTTGTAAGCATGCGCCAAGTCAACCCAAATAAAGCATCAAGGAGAAAACCAAATAAATGCTTCCATATAATAAAAACAATGCATGATTTTTTTCAAAGGCTCATTAAGCAATCTCAGTCATTTGAGACAAGTCATGCTACAGCAAAAACCACTAAGCATTCTATCAAAACGACATCAAGCATGGCATGCAAAAGTCTAAGCCGCTGTCTAAACAAGCTCCTTTTTGTACCACTTTTTTGCATGAAACTTTTTCTCTTTTCCAACACCATTCAAACCTTTTTGAGACAACTCTTTTGATGAAAACCAACATAGACCAGTGGTCTAAATACACTTTGATGCAAAGATATAACAAGATCTGAACAAAAATCAAGGCGAAAAATGAAAGCTAAACGCAGTTCTAGAAAAAGAGAACACTCGTTGAACGATAAGAGTGAAAAATAGAGTGTCCTTAGCAATGAAAAACGAAGTATATCTCCTCCAAAATAAATTTGTTGGGGTCCAAAAATTTATTGCAGCAAACAAACAAAAGTAAACTGAAAGCAAAATTAAAGACGCTCCAAGAAAAACGCATAGAATATGAAGAAATAAAAATATAGTGTATTGAAAGGTGACCTGATTTTTGCCGATAAAAAAGGGGTGCCTCGGGGGCATCCCCAAGCTTTGACGCTTGTACCTCTTGGATTTTTCTTGGGGTGACATGGGCCTCCCCAAGCTTGAGCTTTTGTCCATACTTCATCTCATCTCATCATTCTCCAATCCCTACACTTGAAAACTTCCTTCATACAAAACTTCACACAATTCTGTTAGCAACGTTAGCATAAACATAATAGTAAATCAACCCTTTTTGGTTCAGTTTTGAACTCAAAAACACCACATATAAAGCATATACTACTGTAGCAACTTCCTCAAAAGTTCCGTGATCAAAAGAACTAAAAAAGAAAACGATCGAGAGGCAAACACAAATAGTGGCAAAAATCTGTCAAAACAGAATAGCTGTCAAAGATCGAATTTTTCGAGGACCTTCTGTTGCTCAAATAGAAAAGTGAAAAAAATGAAAGTTTGGATATAACCTGGGTCATATGCACAAGAAATTTCAGATCAAAACGATATTCTAAGAATTTTCACGAATTTTTACGGTGCAGCGCAGAAATCTGTTTCAGGACAGCAACTTCCCCATATCTTACCTCCCTCAAATTAGAGGTTCTTCTTGGCACAAAAATGAAATAAAAATGATAAGGAGAGGTCATTACATTAGTAATAACTTTCAAGACTCAAATAAAAGAAAAAGTACTAAAAAGAAAACATTGGGTTATCTCCCAAGAGTGCTTTTCTTTAACGCCTTTGAGCTAGGCGCAGAAAGTGGAAATCAAGTAATATCAAGCGATGAAGCATCAATTTCATAATTTGCTCTAAGAATAGAGTCAAAAAGTAATTTCTTCCTCCTTCTAGGAAAGTGTTCTATACCTTTCTTGAGTGGGAATTGATATTTGATGGTGGCCTCCTTCATATCAATGATGGCACCTACAGTTTGAAGAAAAGGTCTTCCCAAAATAATAGGACATGAAGCATTGCATGCAACATCCATAACGAGAAAATCAACGGGAACAAGGTTATTGTTAACCATAATAAGAACATCATTAATCCTTCCCAAAGGTTTCTTCTTAGCAACATCAGCAAGAGGAACATCAAAATAACACTTTTCAAGCGGTGGTAAACCAAGCATATCATAAATCTTTCTAGGCATAATAGAAATACTAGCACCTAGATCATATAAAGCATGGCAATCAAAACCATTAACATGCATATCAATGATGGGTTCCCAATCATCTTCTAACTTCTTGGAAATAGAAGCCTTTTGTTTCAACTTTTCCTCCCTAATTTTCATGAGAACATTTGTAATATGATTTGTAAAAGCAACATTAATAGAACTAGCATTAGGACTCAAAGCAAGCTTTTGCAAGAACAAAATAACTTCAGATATATTGCAGCCATCAACATTAAAATCATTAAAAGAAATAGAGCTATCATCTCCCATACTCTGAAAAATTTTAGCACTTTTTGTAGAAAAAGTTTTTGTAGTTTTGGGCTTTTTCGCACAAGGAGTAGGAGTTTTCTCTACACCAATCAAAGTAAGAGGATTGCTAGCATTTGGACCAACATCATTAGAGGTGGTAATAGTATATACCTTCATCTTTCTAGCCATCTCATCTTCTCTTTCCCACCTGGCATGCAATTCTGCTAACATCCTAACATTTCATCAATTCTAACTTGAATGGCATTAGTAGCAGCAAAAGTATTGCTTTCTTTCACATCATTAGGCAACACTTTTAGTTTCAGAAGTTATTTTTTCGAGAACCCGCAGGAGATCTGCGCGTTATTATATTAAGCTCGAAAAGGGTTATTACAAGCCTATCAGAAAGGCTACACAACTCCACAAAGATCCTCCATCACGCCAAGCGTGACAAGAGGGGTTTGTGATCTAACCTATGTCTCCTGAATCCCCACCTCTACATTTACAATTTAGCCAGAGCTCCCACTCTCCCACTAACTCGTGCATGACACAAGTAGCATTCTTCTGGACATCATCGAAGATGCGCGCATTGCGCTCAAGCCAGAGCGAACGTAGTGTCAGCATGATGAAGGAGTTCGCCTTTTTGCTGTCCGCCCGCGAGAGGTGCGCAACCGTGGACGGCCACCACTCGGACAGAGAGCTTTGCGCGGATGGGATGGCCAGGTTAAACCCTAGGCGTTGGCACGCGGCGGCCCAAATGCTCTGCGCAAAGGGGCACTGCAGCGAGAGATGGTCTAGGGTTTCACCAGCCGCGGAGCAAAGCTTGCAAAGAGTGTGCGAAGGCAGCCCGTGACACACCAGACGATCCGCTATCCAGCATCGCTTGCGCAAGGCTAGCCAGGCGTGGAACTGGACTTTGAAGGGCGCAAAGGAGTGCCACACCTGAGCTGCGCCGGGCAAGGCCGTTCGGCCATGGAAGAAGACGTTGTAGGCAGTCTTGGACGAGAAGACGCCACTCGCCGTCCACTTCCACTGGAAGGTGTCCTCGCCCGTGCCAACCTGGATGCCCTGGAGCGTGGTCCAAAGGTTGAGGAACTGCACCAACACGTTGACCGAGAGCTCTCCGGCGATGTCACGGACCCACGCAGCATCTGGGAGGCCATGTTGGACGGTGTGGCTGCGCTTGATCCCAGGTCGCACCATCTTGATCCCAGAAGTTCAACATCAAGAGCAAGGCTATCAACTTTAGGAGCAAGAGTATCAATTTTACCCAACTTTTCCTCAACAGACTTGTTAAAAGCAGTTTGCTTACCGATGAAGTCCTTGAGCATGACTTCAAGCTCAGAGGGTGCGCCCCTAGTGTTGTTGGAGGAATTACCATAAGAGTTACCATAACCATTACCATTGGTAGAAGGATACGGCCTATAATTGTTGCTAACAAAATTGTTCCTATAAGCACTGTTGTTGAAATTATTATTTCTAATGAAGTTTACATCAACATGCTCTTCTTGAGCAACCAAAGAGGCCAAAGGAACATTATTAGGATCAACATGAGCTCTATCATTAGAAAGCATAAGCATAATAGCATCAATTTTATCACTCAAGGAAGAGGTTTCCTCAACAGAATTTACCTTCTTACCTTGTGGAGCTCTCTCGGTGTGCCACTCAGAATAATTTACCATCATGTTGTCAAGCATCTTTGTTGCGGCGCCCAAGGTAAGGGACATAAAAATGCCTCCAGCAGCTGAATCCAATAGATTTCTTAAAGAAAAATTCAGTCCTGCATAAAAAGTTTGGATAATCATCCAAGTAGTCAGTCCATGAGTGGGACAATTCTTTATCATAGATTTCATTCTTTCCCAAGCTTGAGCAACATGTTCATTATCAAACTATCTAAACTTCATAATATCACTACGCAAAGCTATAATCTTAGTAGGAGGATAGTATTTTCCAATAAAATCATCCTTACACTTATCCCAAGAATCAATACTATTTCTAGGCAAAGATAGCAACCAATCCTTAGCTCTTCCTCTTAAAGAGAAAGGAAACAACTTAAGCTTAATAATATTACCATCTACATCCTTATAGTTTTGCATCTCACATAGCTCAACAAAATTGTTGAGATGAGCTGCAGCATCATCAGAACTGGCACCGGAAAATTGCTCTTTCATAACAAGATTCAACAAAGCAGGTTTGATCTCATAAAAATTTGCCTCAGGAGCAGGTGGCGCAATAGGAGTGCAGATAAAATCATTGTTTTTGGTGCTAGTAAAGTCACACAACTTGGTGTTCTCAGGAGTACCCATTCTAGCAAAACTAAAAGCAAGCAAGTAAAAGCAACCATAAAGGAACTAAATTTTTTTGTATTTTTGATAAAAAGATGCAAGCAAAAATAAAATAAAGCAAAACAAAAACAAAATAAAAGATTGTGCATGCGAGACTCCCCTTGCAGAAGTCTTCTTCCTCCCCGGCAACGGCGCCAGAAAACTCGTTGATGGCTTGTAAGTAACAGCTCGTTGGAAACCCCAAGAGGAAGGTATGATGAGCACAGCAGCAAGTCTTCCCACAGTTGTAAAACCAAGGTTTATCGAACCAGTAGGAGAAAGCCAAACTTCAGAAGGTGATGCTTGCTAGCTCCGTGACACTCCAGACAATGGCGCCAGAAATATTGCTGGTGCATCTTCACCTAGCAGCAACGTAAAACATGCACACAATACAACCAAGAACTTTGCTCCTAACTTACGATTAGGTTGTCAATCTCACCGGTTTGCTGTAAACAAAGGATTGAGCGTATCGAGTGGTAAAAGGATAATAGTATGCAAGTAAAAGTAAACAGTGCGAGTAAAAGTAAAACGGTATAACAATGTAAAGAAAATTGGACCGGGGTTCACAGTTCACTAGTGGTGTCTCTCCATAAGATAAATAACAACATGCTGGGTAAACAAATTACAGTTGGGCAATTGATAGAACAAAGATAATGTACATATGTCATGAGGATCACTATGAGATTCACTCTGGGCATTACGACAAAATACATAGACCGTAATCCAACTGCATCTATGACTAATAATCCACTCGCGTGGAGTTGTCCGAGTACCCCTTGAGTATTAAGTTGCAAACAACGAATAACTGTATTAAGCAAAGTGCGTAAAGTAAACAAAGCAAATGTCCTTGGACATAAGAATATTGTTTTCTCCCTAGTGGCAACAACACATCGACAACCTTAGAGGTTTCTGTCACTCCCCCAGATTACTAGAGGCATGAACCCAACTATCGAGCATAAATACTCCCTCTTGGAGTCACTAGCATCTACTCGGCCAAGATATCTACTAGCAACGGAAAGCATGCAAGATCATAAATAACATAGAGATAACATAAAGATATATAATTTAGCACATCAACTTGACATAGTACCAATACTCATCGGATCCCAACAAACACAGCATGTATAATTTACATAAAGATGATCTTGATCATGTAGGGCAGCTCACAAGATCTAAACATGAAGCACATGGTGGAGGAGACAACCATCTAGCTACTGCTATGGACCCGTAGTACAAGGTAGACTACTCACACATCACTCCGGAGGCGACCATGGTGGTGGAGAAGGCCTCCGGCAGGGATTCCCCTCTCTAGCAGGGTGCCGGGAAGAGCTCCTGGATCCTCCCGATCTCGTTTCGATGACGGCGGCGGCTTGCAGTATGTTTCGAGGAAAAGCGATCCGTCCTTTAGGTTTTTCCCGTCGAGGGGATTTTATAGGCGAAAGGGCAACGTCAAGAGGTGGGCCACCTGGCCTCACCATATGGTGGCGCGGCCAGGGGCTGGGCCGCACCACCCTATGGTGAGCCTGGCCCCTGGCCCCCCTCCGTCCCATCTTCGGTCTTCGCGAAGCTTCAGTAAAAATAGGAGGTTCGGCTTTTGTTTCGTCCAATTCCGAGAATATTTCCTGTGTAGCTTTTCTGAAACACAAAAACAGCAGAAAACAGGGAACTGGCACTGTGGCATCTCGTTAGTAGGTTAGTTCCGGAAAATGCATAAAAACGCCACGAAGTGTAACAAAACACAAAGAAAATAGTGTATAAACAGGCATGGAGCATCAAAAATTATAGATACGTTTGAGACGTATCAGGCGGCGACAAGATGAGATCGCGGCGGCAGAGGCTAGGTTGTAGTGTAGGTTTTTTTTGGGTTTCATGTCTCGGGCGGCGACAGCGAGATGAGATTGTGGCGGCAGCTAGGTTGTAGTATATGGTTTTTCTGGTTGTGTGTCTTGGACAGTGGCGGCGAGGTAGGATCGTGGCGGCGGCAAGTTCTGTGTAGATTTTCTAGCGGCTACAGCAAGGAGAAATCACGGCGATGGCGGTGTAGGGTTTTGGGATGGATCGGCGCTAGATCGATACAGGGCCTCGCTCTGATACCATATCAGAAGTATGGCGGAAACGATAACCCTTTCGCGTTCATGTTGTGTGTTTATATAGGGAGGGAAAAGCCCTCTGCGTGGCGTACAGGGTTGGCGTATACGTTGGTGTACTACACCGTATGTATACGTGTACTACATCTAACATACATAGATCACTAGGAATCTCAACTTATGCCAAACCTATCTAGCAAAAAACAATGCAAGAGTTAAGCAGGACCATTTGTGTGCATGAATGATGCATACAGTTGATTCATCCTGTATGCTTTGATGTGGTCGATAAAGTCATAGTACTGTACCGTAGTACTGCCTTCTAGGATACTTTTTTTGGTAAGAGTGTGTTTGTCGTATATATCTGCGTAGCCTGAGTATATAACACAATTTTGTTACAGGGCAGTGCAACCTTTCGGATTTGGATTTTATTTCTGCCCTGATACCATCCTTTCTTACCCTTTACAGACCGAAGAGGACGTCTAATGGCTACATGCTACCTAATTAACTGTAGTAGCAGTACTCCTGTAGTCTCTCTGCCTGCTCACCAAAGTAAGAGCCACTCATCATCATCAGTTGTATCTTTGCCCTTCGTCACATTGCTGCAGAAGGTTAATTCCCAACAGCTACCGTTCAAAACCGCGCAGAGCACCATCAGCCCAGCAGAACGGTAAACCGGTCCCTCTCGTTCTCTGGAGTAGCCAGTAAACAAACGAAAGCACACATGGATTAATGATGGTCCTGCGTTATGATATGCCATGGAGTCAAAACATATGCTAGTGGCCTGAACATAGTTATGTAAGGTCGTCGTCGCGGTCAGGAGATGGCATTGCAGTTTTGGTCCTTTGCCCAAGGTCAAACGACGCACGGATGTCGGTCTGAGCAGCACCTCTCTCGAGTCGTTTTCTACTGTTTCAATTGTTTTCCGTACGCGACTGCGTCGGTCGCCGGAACCGTGGGCAGAGAGAATGAGCTCTTGCCGCCGGCAGCGCTGCAGGGGCTCGGCGTGCGAAGCAGGCCGGCCGGCCCGGTGGCCGCACGGCAGCGGCACGGCTCGTGATGACGACGGGACGGAGAGGAGGCTTGCAAAGCCAAAAGCTACCTCAACCTGCTTTCTCTGTTCTCGGGGTGGCCGGCCGGAGGCACATGATTGACGTCGAGCCTAGCGGCCGCGCGCGCAAAAGATGCACTTATTATGATGGCGATCTCGTCGGGGTGCTCAGCTGCGTGCCGGCCTGCCGGAGGCCTGCGCGTGCTACGGGATCTATATGCATGCTGATCGAGGTCCAGGCCATGGCGAATGAGCCGCGGGGGATCGATCGATCCAGCAGCTGGGTGATGAGTGAGGCGAGATCGATGGGACACGACATGCGTGTACCTACGTAAGGGTCGCATGATGGTGCCATGGCGAGCTGCGTGGAGCGGGATACGGAGGACGGGAGGAGAGTTATCATGGCTGTCGTGATGAGTGGTGTGTTCTACTAGCTTCATTACATGCGTTCGTGCCTGCTATGTTGGTTTGATTTCCGTGTTTGCACTTTTTCAGAGTAAACAGTAGGGGATCCGGCCCATATTGCCACCATGGCAGATCTGGTTGCACTGGGCCCTTTTGATTATTTTGCTCCTTCTTATTGTTCATAGATGGGCTGAGCCGACAGCCGGCAAATCCTATACGCCGCTCAATGCGGCGCGGGATGCTTGCGCCGCACACCCCGTCGCCGCATTGGGCCGGCCCATTCGCGTTTTTTTTCTTCTTTTATTTCGTTTCGGTTTTAGGTTCTACTTTCTTTGTTTTTCTGTCTTTTCTTTTTTACTTTTACTTTCTAAGTTTTTATTAAAAATAAAAAAAGTTCAGAAGTAAAAAAAGTTCGACATCTGAAAAAAGTTCAAAATGTGTAAAAAGTTCAAAAATGCGAAAAAAAAGTTTAAAGTTTGAAAAAAGTTCAAAATGTGAAAAAAGTTCAAAAAATCTGAAAAAAATCATAATATGAAAAAAGTTCAAAGTTTGAAAAACGTTCATAATGTGAAAAAAGTTTAAAATGTGAAAAAGTTGAAAGTTTGAAAAAAGTTCAAAATGTGAAAAAGTTCAAAGTTTGAATATTTCAAAAATGTTCATTTCCAAAAAAATTGTTCATATTTTTTCAAATGTTCAACTATTTAAAAATGTTCAGATTTTAAAATTTGTTCAGTTTTTTAAAATGTTAAAATTTCGAAACTTTCTATTTTTCCAGAGGATATTTAAAAGATCAACAGAAATGCAAAATATATTAACAAAAAATAACCAAGAGTAAATGGGCCCGGCCCAATAATAGTTTCACTTGGTGGGCGAGGTGTGCGGCGGCAGGCGGAAATGCCGCTTGAAGCGGGGTAAAGGAGCCCCCCCGACAGCCTCCCCATCATTACACTTGCTGGATCTGCCACTCGTAGTCGTAGTAACGATCCATTAGAGCCCGGTATGCCGCTATACTACAATTGGGCCTGATCCTACAATGGACTTATATGTAAGCAATAGCAAATATTTGTTTTTAATAATTTTTAGTTTCTTTGAGAATTCCAATACCGAAAATTAGATTTTATTCCTGGGAAGATGTGACATAAAGAATGAACAAAACTACAATACGCATATACTTGGTTGTTGGCTTGGTGGCCAAAGACCTCCATCGGCGCCATCGGTGCCCGTGCCCATCTCCTCGTCCTTCTCCATGCACTCCCCGAAGGCTTGAACTGACCTCCTATTTTCCATGTAAGCATTTTTTCACTACTTCACCTTGATTGGTACGAATTCGAAGAATATGAGGCAACATCAAATAGGTTAGTCACTTAAGTGTCTAGACACACATTAAAATATTCACACAAGGCCAGGGTTTAGGTGTGTTTCGTTGAGCTATGGCTTATCCGAAAGTAGATGTGGGTTGTGTCATGTGACAAAGTTGTTGTCGGTTGTGTGCTATGAGAAAGCTGAGAAAGCCCGTGATTGAATTGGATAAAAGCCTTTATGTCCAAGAGTGAAAGGTGAAGGGAATATGCCCGAGAGGCAATAATAAAGTGGTTATTATCATATTCCATGTTTATGATAAATGTTTATTTCTCATGCTAGAATTGTATTAATCAGAAACATTAATACTTGTGTGATTAATAAACTAAAAAGGTTCCTAGTAAAGCCTCTCTTTTATATACTAGCTCGTTGATTAACCGATGATCAAGGTTTCCTGATCATGAACATTGGATGTTGTTAATAACGGGGTCATATCATTAGAAGACTGATATGATGAACACTCACACCCATAGTATGAATAGCAAAACGATCAAGTCATCAAGTTCATTGCTATATCAAACTCATACGAAATAGTTCTAATCATCAGACCATGAGATCATGTTAATCACTGATACCGGAAGAGTGCTTTGATGATATCAAACGTCACACCGTCACGGGGTGATTATAAAGGTTGATTTGGGTATTCTGAAAGTATTAGTTGAGGCTCATGGATCAAGAGTGGAATTTGTCCGACCCGATGACGGGAAGATATTCTCTGGGCCCTTCTCGGTGATATTGCATTAGAATCGCTTGCAAGCATGTGACTAGGTCACAGGAATGCATTATCACAGAACGAGTAAAGAGACTTGTCAGGAACGAGATCGAACTAGGTATGGTTCATACCAAATGATTGGATCTCGGACAAGTAATAATATCGCGAGACAAAAGGAATTAACTATGTTCGTTATTGGTTCACACGATCACTAGTTCATCGTTGAGTAAGTGGGAGTCATCATGGATTTCCAGATCCCGCTGTTGATTATTGATCGGAGAGGAGTCTTGATCATGTCCACTTTATTCATGAACCGTAGGGTGACACACTTAAGGTTCGCTGACGCGTTTTGAGTGGATTTGGAACTCCGGCTGAATTATTGGATAGCACAGGGGTTGTTTCAGAAAAGCACCAAAATTGTTTCGGTATATCGAAATGACTCAAGGGGGTAAATATTAATGTTTGTTAATTGATTGAATTAACAAATATTAAAGAAATAAAAATGTTTTATTAATTCAATAAGTGTGGATTTTAATTAACATGAATGTCATGCAAAATTAAAATGGGGGTTACCACCATGAAGAGGGGGTTACCACCATGAAGAGGTGGTTACCACCATGAAGTGGGAGTTACCACCATGAAGAGGGGGCTGCCACCTCCTCTCCTATAAAAGGAGCCCTCTTCTCCCTCTTCACACACTACTTGATGCTTCCCCGCTCCCGCAAAGTTGCTGCCCAAAATCTGTCTCAGCTTAGCGAAGCTCTGCCGGATTGTTAGTTTGTAGTTCATACACTTAGAGAAGTGTGTGGTGGAGTGTCCGGCGGATCCCTTCTTCCGCTGCCCCGCTGGACCGAGGGCGTGGAGGAGTTGACGTCGAGCTGTACGTGTGACCGAGCACGGGGGCGCTGCCACTTGTGGCGCCGTGTACACGATCTTGTGATCGTCAAGTGAACCACTACGTCGACTACGTCAAGTGAACAACTACGTCGACTACGTGCATCTTCATCGACTCTCCATCGTCAACGTTTGTGCGGGAACGTAATCCCCG
Organism: Dactylis glomerata; assembly: GCA_007115705.1. Classification (NCBI taxonomy): domain Eukaryota; kingdom Viridiplantae; phylum Streptophyta; class Magnoliopsida; order Poales; family Poaceae; genus Dactylis; species Dactylis glomerata. The sequence continues at coordinate 3,094,219 of QXEO01000803.1, forward strand.
CTTACGGTCGTCGAGGGTTAGTCTCCGTTGCTACCACCTCCTAGAGTATCTTGGCTAGTTTTTTGTGTTCTTGCGTAGGAAATTTTTTGTTTTCTATGCTACGAACCCATCAGTGGTATCAGAGCCATCTCTATGCGTAGTTGGTATGCACGGTTAGAACACATGAGGATGTGGGCGTTGATGATCATGTTATTGCTATTTTTTGTATTATTGGATCATAGTGGCATAGTGGGATTGAAGCTGCCCGAGACTAACATTACGTGATCGCGTTCACGAGACTTGTCCCACACTTGACATGCTTCGGCATATGTGGCTTTGCGGGTGCACGTTTCTCCCACTATAGTTATGATCTATTTTACAAAGAATTATTAATAGTATTTTATCACCGTTGTGGTTACATGTTCGTAGGTAAGAACGGTTCTTCCTAGAAAGCCCCAAACCACGTAAAATATGCAAGACAAATTAGAAGCGTCTAACTTGTTTTTGCAGGGCATGTGATGTGATATGGTTAAATTGTTTATGTTACAAATTATATGCAATGATCCTTTTTGTAAGTTATAAACAACCGACAGGAGCCATATGATTGTCTTTACATTTAAATGGCCTGCGTGCCGAATATATATATCCAAGTGATATATTGTAATGGAGGAAGACAACCAAGGTGGCGCGCCATGGACCTTGGTGCTACGCCGGTGGAATGATGGAGATCATGCCATGACGGACAAGATGGAGATCGAATGCGTGAAGGACCATATCATATCATATTATATATGCATGTGATGTTTATCCTTTTATGCATCTTATTCTGCTTAGATTTGATCGCGCGGTAGCATTATAAGATGATCCCTCTCACATAAATATCAAGATAAAAATGTGTTCTTCCATAGCATGCACCGTCAAGAAAGTTCGTCGTTTCGAGACACCACGTGATGATCGGGTGTGACAGACTCTACGTTCACATACGACGGGTGTAAGACAGTTTTACACACGCAAGTGCTATGGTTCTACTTGGCGAGCCTAGCATGTACAGACATGGCCTCAGAACACGAACCGAAAGGTTAAGCACGAGTCATATGGTTGATATGATGAACATGGTGATGTTCGCCTTTGAAACTATGCCGTTGCACGTGATGATCGGTTGCGGTATAGTGAATTTGGTTCGTGTAATCACTTAAGAAAACTAAGAGGGATGTTGTTTTTAAGTGGGAGTTCACTTAGTAATTTTGAATTATAGAACTCAATTTATCATGAACTAAATCAAAGTGAATTTGCATAGTTTGTTGTAGTTATTGGCATCCGTTTACTACCTTGCGATTAGCTATAATTGAGATAATAGAACTATAGAATTCTGGATGTTAACTTTACGAACTGGTATCGTATTGTTTGAATGTCAATCTAAAGTTTAAAGTCCTATTGCAAACTTTTAGCAAACCCTTGTTACTCGATAAAATTTAATAAGTAGTATTAAATCAAGAGTAACAATTCCAGTGTTAGTATCTAAGTATCACACTTGCCTCCATGATCCTTGATATTCAAAAATTGTTATTAGTATCAAGGTTATCTAGGAGTTGAAAGAATTGTTTCATAAACTATCATGTGTGGAAGATATTGTGATATCTGAAACAATGTTTGGTTGCAAAGTGATAGAGTATAATTTAGTAAGACACATGTTCTTGTATTGTATGAGAATTTGCGAAGATTAGAGACGCCAGGCGTCCAGATCTCCTAAAAGGTTTAGGAACTAATATTATACTCGCAATTTGTCCTCATGAGCTATAGTAGCTTGATCATGAAAGTTGTCATGATAGGATGAATGGAAGATGTAGGTAAAATGTTTACTACACTAAAAGATTACTAAAGAATGGAATTTGGAAGAACGCCAAATATTTGATAATGGTGATCTACTTCAAAGTGCGAGTCCAAGGGTATTAGTGTTTGACTAATCATGCCTTGAACTATGTGCCATGTGTATGGCGCCACTATTGATGTTGATAGATTCTTCTAGACGAAAAAGAATTGCTAAAAGAGAATCCAAAATTTATTCTGGTGGAAAAGAAAAGACTGGAAATGTCCAGCTCGGGTATATAGAAGATATACATGTTATGGTTGTATTCGTTGCTTGTTAAAACAATGTGGTTCTTGGGTATTTGATACTAAATTGGTTGGTATGAACTGTCATACAACGCAATACAAGAACTACAATGGCCTAATTAACTAGCAAATGAATATCGGATGATTCTCATCGAAAACAAATAAAGTGTTATTGTGTTTCGTTGGAATTAAACCTAGCCTTCAAGATTTATTTGAATAATTGTTATTTTGTTCTGGTATTATGAGAACAATGGTTGTTCAAATTATTACCGCATTCATAAAAGATGAATGAACGCTTATCTTGTTGGAGAAATCACATCCATAACACTGATGCTAAAAATGTCTTAAGACAAATGATTAGAAGATCACTTATGAGTGACACCACCATTTAAATCATATTGGAAAGAAAACGTGAAGGAACTCCATATTGATGGAATTCTGGAGCCTTTTGATTTTGAATCAATTGACACTTATGAGAATTTCCTAGATATGATTAAAACTCCGTTCATAGGCCAAAGAAGAACGAACGACTAACTTATTGGATATTGTACATGTTGATGTATATAGTCCATTATGTGTAGCCGTGTGTGGTGAATTCTTGAACTTCATTTACTTTAACCGATGATTTGAGTAGATATATGTGTATATTTACTTGATAAGGAAGAAGCATAAAATATTTGAATATTGTTCAAAGTATTTCTAGTTGAAGTTGAAAATCATTTTAACAAGAGAATAAAGAATTTATGATTTGATCATAAAGGAAGATATTTGAGTTACAAGTTTAGCAAACACCTAAAAGTTGAGGAATCGTTCCATAGACTTGTATTTCCCGAAACACCATAGGAGTATGGAGTGTTCGAGAGATAAAATCAAACTTTGTTTGACATCGTTGGATCAAAGGTGTCGTCTATAAAACTGCCATTATATTTTAAGGATAAAGCTTTAGAGACTACCGCTTTTTACACTGAAAAGAGCACCATCATGATCCATTGAAATGACACCATATGAGATATGGCATGGGATAAAACCCAAGTTGTCTTTTCTGAAATTTTGGTATGCTAGGCATATGTAAAATGTTTACAACCAAAGTTGGATAAATACGTCTTTGTAGGTTATCCCAAAATAAATGTTGGGTATTCCTCCAGAACACCTAAGACAAAAGTGTTTGTCGCCGAAAACGTCAAGTTTCTTGAGAAGGAATTTTTCGCAAAAAGTCAAGTGGGAGGACAATATAACTTTGATTAGGTTGTTGAACCTAAGCTATATGTGCTGAGTAGCGCAGCGCTGGGAAGTGTCCCAGAGGCGGCCACAATGCGTATGGCTGTCGTACATCAAAGGTTGTGGTCACATAGATCAAAGTTCCTATTGAACCGCGTGAGTCGGGTAACAATCAAATAGTTAGATTTGAGAATGAATCATTATTGTTTGACAATGATGAACCGACTGCATGCAAAGAAGCAATGATGGGCCCTGACTCCATCAAATGGCTAGAAGCCATAAAATCCATGATAGTTCCATACACGAGAAACCAAGTTTATGAACTTGGAAGACCCTCAAAAGGCATAAAGCCTAATGAACGTATTTGGATCTATAAAGACAGACATGGATGTTTAACATCTTTGAAATAGTCGACACATCGTTAAAAGAGTTTACGATTGTGTTCCATGAGTTGACTATGACAAGATTTGATCTTTCATAGCGATATTTTGTCTGGAAGGATTACTGTAGCAACCACTACATATGCCAAGTTTGGTATATGTTAGTTGAACAAACAAGACAACATTCTTCTAATAGAATGGTTACCTAGGACATGTACATGACATGGTCCAATGGGTTTTGTAAATTCAAAGGATGCTAAAAGGCATGCAAACTTCAATGGTTGAAGTAAGCATCGCGGAGTTGGAATATTCACCGTGATGAAATAATTAAAAGGTTTAGTTTCATCAGATACGATGAATATGCTTGCATTTGCAAGAAATTAAGTGGGAGCGCTGAGACATATTTTCAGTACATTATGCAGAAGACATATTGTTAATTGGAAATGATGTATCTTTTATTGGCATAGGTTAAGAATTTCATTAAAATTAGATTTCAATGAAAGACTTAGGCAAAACCAAAATATTGGGTCTCGATGTCTATATAGATAGATCGAGGTACCAATATGGTTGTGCCAAAGTACATAGATGAAATATTGAATGAAGTTCAATATGGAAACAACAAGAAAAGTTCTTGTCGCATGGAAGAGGTTGAAACAAGATTCAGGTGTTTTTGACACTTGATGAGTGAAGCCACATGAATGATTTGATCGATCATGTATACCATGATATGTACATATCCAGATATGTCCTATGCTCTAAATGTTATGAGCATATACCAGAGTGATAAAAGTCATAAGATGATCACTAGACAATAGTAGAGATATCCTTATGTGCTTTGGAAGGACTAAGGATATATATTATGTTTGACAAAGTGACACATAATTCATTGTAAAGTGTTACATTGATACTAAGTTTGTCACAAGATACAAATTAAGTTTATCTCAATTTTAGCTGTATGTTTAGGTGGCACAATGTAATGGAAGGAAGTTCCATGATGGATTTGGATGAGTTCCAAAGTTAAGACATTGTGATGGATTCTACAACAAAGGTTGAGTATATGGCTACTTTAGAAGTAGCAAAAGAGGGCATTTGTGTCAAGAAGTTTGTTATCAAACTAGGTGTAGTTCTAAGCTGGCTATTACTGTGAAGCTCTATTGTGCGACAATAGTGACAACATGATTTTAGCTAAAGGAACTAAGGTCTCACCAAAGGACCAAATTTATACCCAACTATCTCATTTGAGAATGAGTGATGCGTAGAGACGCAAAGACATGCAAATACACACAGAACTGAAAGTGTCAGATCTGGAGATCAGATTAACCACTGCAACGCGTAAGGATAACACGTGAAAGCCATAAGTGTTATATACGCAAGTATCAACTAGATTATTGACTCTAGTGCAAGTGGGAGACTGAAGGGAATATGCCCGAGAGGCAATAATAAAGTGGTTATTATCATATTCCATGTTTATGATAAATGTTTATTTCTCATGCTAGAATTGTATTAATAAGAAACATTAATACTTGTGTGATTAATAAACTAAAAAGGTTCCTAGTAAAGCCTCTCTTTTATATACTAGCTCGTTGATTAACCGATGATCAAGGTTTCCTGATCATGAACATTGGATGTTGTTAATAACGGGGTCATATCATTAGAAGACTGATATGATGAACACTCACACCCATAGTATGAATAGCAAAACGATCAAGTCATCAAGTTCATTGCTATATCAAACTCATACAAAATAGTTCTAATCCTCAGACCATGAGATCACGTTAATCACTGATACCGGAAGAGTGCTTTGATGATATCAAACGTCACACCGTCACAGGGTGATTATAAAGGTTGATTTGGGTATTCTGAAAGTATTAGTTGAGGCTCATGGATCAAGAGTGGAATTTGTCCGACCCGATGACGGGAAGATATTCTCTGGGCCCTTCTCGGTGATATTGCATTAGAATCGCTTGCAAGCATGTGACTAGGTCACAGGAATGCATTATCACAGAACGAGTAAAGAGACTTGTCAGGAACGAGATCGAACTAGGTATGGTTCATACCAAATGATTGGATCTCGGACAAGTAATAATATCGCGAGACAAAAGGAATTAACTATGTTCGTTATTGGTTCACACGATCACTAGTTCATCGTTGAGTAAGTGGGAGTCATCATGGATTTCCAGATCCCGCTGTTGATTATTGATCAGAGAGGAGTCTTGATCATGTCCACTTTATTCACGAACCGTAGGGTGACACACTTAAGGTTCGCTGACGCGTTTTGAGTGGATTTGGAACTCCGGCTGAATTATTGGATAGCACAGGGGTTGTTTCAGAAAAGCACCAAAATTGTTTCGGTATATCGAAATGACTCAAGGGGTAAATATTAATGTTTGTTAATTGATTGAATTAACAAATATTAAAGAAATAAAAATGTTTTATTAATTCAATAAGTGTGGATTTTAATTAACATGAATGTCATGCAAAATTAAAATGGGGGTTACCACCATGAAGAGGGGGTTACCACCATGAAGAGGGGGTTACCACCATGAAGTGGGAGTTACCACCATGAAGAGGGGGCTGCCACCTCCTCTCCTATAAAAGGAGCCCTCTTCTCCCTCTTCACACACTACTTGATGCTTCCCCGCTCCCGCAAAGTTGCTGCCCAAAATCCGTCTCAGCTTAGCGAAGCTCTGCCGGATTGTTAGTTCGTAGTTCATACACTTAGAGAAGTGTGTGGTGGAGTGTCCGGCGGATCCCTTCTTCCGCTGCCCCGCTGGACCGAGGGCGTGGAGGAGTCGACGTCGAGCTGTACGTGTGACCGAGCACGGGGGCGCTGCCACTTGTGGCGCCGTGTACACGATCTTGTGATCGTCAAGTGAACCACTACGTCGACTACGTCAAGTGAACAACTACGTCGACTACGTGCGTCTTCATCGACTCTCCATCGTCAATGTTTGTGCGGGAACGTAATCCCCGCTTACGGTCGTCGAGGGTTAGTCTCCGTTGCTACCACCTCCTAGAGTATCTTGGCTAGTTTTTTGTGTTCTTGCGTAGGAAATTTTTTGTTTTCTATGCTACGAACCCATCAAAAGGTAGTTGAGGAAAAGTCTTGGGTTGAGCTTGCTCCTAGTATTGAAGTTGCTTCTGTTTATTTAATTGACATGTTGGAAACTAGGTTGCTAGTCTTAATCCTTTTATGCAATATATGTTCCTTAAGCTTCATGAAATTGAGGATCCCGAAAAGAAAGCTTTTATCTTGGAAACTTTGCGCTTAGAATTTAAAGATGTCGTTATTGAAGCTAGAAAAGTTCTTAAACGTTTTAATAAACTCGGTTCACCTATAAAGGTTATTAGTACAAATGATGAGGGAGCCGAAATACCTATACCTTGCAAGCTTTTGGGATTGTGTGAAGCCTTCGATAATAATTTTGCCTGGATCTGTCCTGAAAATCTTTTTGATGAAAATAGTGTACCAAAGCATGATCACAAAGGGTCTTCAAAAACTTATGTGGATGAAATACAATGCCTTATTGACAAGACCTCTCCAGTTGATCTTAATGCTTCTTCTGAAAATACTTGATTCGCAATTTTCTGCGCCTAGCTCAAAGGCGTTAAAGAAAAGCACTCTTGGGAGATAACCCAATGTTTTCTTTTCAACACTTTTTCTTTTATTTGAGTCTTGGAAGTCGTTACTACTGTAATGACCGCTCCTTATCTTGTTTATTTCGTTTTTGTGCCAAGAGAAGCCTCTAATTTGAGTGAGGTAAAGATTTGGGGATGTTGCTGTCCTGAAACTGTTTTCGGTGCTGCACCGTTAAAATTCGTGAAAATTCTCTGTTTATCTTTTGGACCTGCGATTTCTTGTGCATATGCCCCAGGTTATATCCAAACTTTTGTTAGTTGAACACTTTTTATTTGAGCAACAGAAAATCCCTCAAAAATTCGACCTTTGTCAGCTGTTCAGTTTTGACAGATTTCTGCCAATATTTGTGTTTGCCACTACTGCGTGTGGTGGTGTATAATTGACGTGGGAGCAGACTGTCCTTGTGCATGGTGGATAACCAGCCCGTTGGGAACCCCAAGAGGAAGGTATGGTGAATATAGCGGCGAGTTTTCCCTCAGTTAAGATACCAAAGTTTATCGATCAGGAGAGGAGAGACAATGACGACTGAAGGTTATGCGGAACCTGCACACACACAAACAAATACTTTGTTCCCAACTTGCGATGAGGTTGTCAATCTCACCGGTTTGCTTGAAACAAAGGTTATGAGCGTATCGAGTGGAAAACAATATAGTATGCGAGTAAAGTAAACAGTACGAGTAAAGTAAACAGGTGATAGCAATATGATGGAAATAGGACCGGGGTTCACAGTTCACTAGTGGTGTCTCTCCATAGATAAAATAACACATGCTGGGTAAATAAATTACAGTTGGGCAATTGATAGAATAAAGATAACGTGATATGTCAAGAAGATCACTATAAGATTTACTCTGGGCATTACAACAAAATACATAGACCGCCATCCAACTGCATCTATGACTAATAATCCACTCCCGGGGATATCAATTCGAACACCCTAGAAGTATTAAGTTGCGAACAACAGATAATTGCATTAAGCAAAGTGTGTAATGTAAACAAAGCATATGCCCTTGAGCATATGAATGTTGTTTTCTCCCTAGTAGCAACAACACATCTACCACCTTAGAGGTTTCTGTCACTCCCCCAGGTGAAATAGAGGCATGAACCCACTATCGAGCATAAATACCCCCTCTTGGAGTCACTAGCAACTACTCGGCCAAGATAGCTACTAACAACGGAGAGCATGCAAGATCATAAACAACATAGAGATAACAAAAGATATAATTCAGTACAGCAACTTAATCATAAACACCAATATGCATCGGATCCCAACAAACCAAACATGTAGAATTACATAACGGTGATCTCAATCATGTAGGGCAGCTCATGAGATCTAAACATGAAGCACATGGTGGAGGAGACAACCATCTAGCTACTGCTATGGACCCATAGTCCAAGGTAGACTACTCACTCATCGCTCCGGAGGCAAGCATGGCGATGAAGAAGACCTCCGGTGGCGATTCCCCTCTCCGGCAGGGTGCCGGGAAGAGCTTCTGGACCCTCCCGATCTTCGGGTGGACGGCGGCGGCGGATCGCGATGTGTTCTGGAAATCTGATCGGATCCTTAGGTTTTTTCCATCGGGGGGTCTTTATAGGCGAAGGGGCGTCGTCAGAGGTGGGGTCAGGCGCCCTCACACGGGGGTGGCGCAGGCCAGGGGCTAGCCGCGCCGCCCCTGTGTGTGGGGCCCTGGTGGCCCCCCTCCTACTTCTCTTCGGATCTCTGGAAGCTTCCGGGTAAAATAAGACTTCAGGAACTTGTTTCGTCCAATTCCGAGAATATTTCCTGTGTATCACTTCTGAAACACAAAAACAGCAGAAAACAGGGAACTGGCACTGTGGCACTTCGTTAATAGGTTAGTTCCGGAAAATGCATAAAAGTGCCACTAAGTGTAACGAAACAATAGGCAAATGGTGTAAAAACAAGCATGGAGCATCAAAAATTATAGATACGTTTGAGACGTATCAAGCATCCCCAAGCTTAACTCCTGCTCGTCCTCGAGTAGGTAAGTGATAACAAAAGAATAATTTTTGAGGTGACATGCACCTACACAATCTTGATCATATATGTAAGCATTGGTGAGCTGGGATCATTAGAACTTAAAACATGGGCATGAAGATGTAATCATAACAATAAGAACTTAGCAACCATGTTGTAAACATGTAAATGAACACAAACAAAAGATCATGAAAATGAAACAATGAAAGTCAAACGTGTGTTCAAATCATAAGAAAAACCATACAAATGGTTTTCAGCTTGTCCTTCAAGGAGAGCAAAACATAAATGCATAGGACACCTTCAAGTTTAAGAGGGCGACTAGATACAAATAATTTAAGAACAAGTGAAACCAACAATATGAATCAATCAATGAACTTTGGGACAATGCATATCACACTAAGAATGACAACTATGCTCTCTTAATGGTGCATAAAGAAAGAAGGTGGTGACTCAACATAAAAGTAAAAGAAAGGCCCTTCGCAGAGGGAAGCAGTGATTGCAAGTTTTATAACCTTCAAAAATTATGGTACTTACCGGCTTTGAGCTCTCATTGCCCCCATCATAAGCATCTTGAATGGTTAAAGTTAATGCGAGAACAATTATGATGCATATGCTTGACAAATCATAAGTTGAAAACCTCGTGCCCCATGAATACGAGTACCCAAACCTCATGCTACTTTACTTAGAGTCCCAAGCAAGGCTCTTGTCATTGTAAGTATATGCATATCATTGAGAACCGCCAATGGGGTACCTCCGTGCCCGATGACATGGAACAAGCCCACACCAAAATGACAGGACAAGCAGACAATGAACACCTCGACATCTCTTTTATTTGCCTTTTGTTTAGCTTTTTATTATGAGATGCATCGTCGAATGTTCACCATGGGTATGCTGCAAATTTCCACCATGAATTATGCATAGTTTAGATTGGCGGCCCGGCGTTTCCCTAACACATATACAAACTCCATGATCCCCACAAGATTCCCAATTCATTTCACACCGTGGGCATCCATAAACAAAAGATCACGATATCAACTCAAATAAGAAGTGCAATGTTGAAAGCTTGCCCATGACTGCATGGCTGGGCTAGTCTCCAACTTACAACTTGCAAGCATAACAACTCAACATAAGAGACCACAATGTCAAATTTTTGAGAACAGGAAAAAGTAAAGTGTGCCTTCCGGTTCGTGAGAGCTTTACTAACCGAGTTTCGCATAACACTGGTAAGAGTTTAATTTGAAGAGAAAATAAAAGCAAGTCAAATTTACTTGGAATAGCAAATTGCTAGTAGGTATGTATGGTGGACACTTTGAAAAACTTTGGCTTTTAGGAATTGGATGCACGAGTAGAGCTCATACTCAGTACAAGGCGAGGGCTAGCAAAAGACTGGGAGCGACCAACTAAGAGAGCAATAATGGCCATAATCATGCAAAGCGACAAAGCGACATTAAAAGAAGCATAAGATGGCATCAAAAGTCAAAAACTAAATGATCATGAAGGCTATTGGCGACTTTGTAAGAGTCTAACATGTGTGAGCATGCGCCAAGTCAACCCAAATAAAGCATCAAGGAGAAAACCAAAATAATGCTTCCATACAATAAAAACAACGCATGGTTTTTTTCAAAGGCTCATTAAGCAATCTCAGTTATTTGAGACAAGTCATGCTACAGCAAAACCACTAAGCATACTATCAAAAAGACATCAAGCATGACATGAAAAAGCCTAAGCCACAGTCTACACAAGCTGCTTCTTGTACCACTATTTTGCACAAAGCTTTTTCTCTTTTCCAACACCATTTGAAATTTTTAAAGACACCTCTTTTGATGAAAACCAATGAAGATCAGAGGCAAAAATACACCTTGATAAAGAGATATGACAAGGTCTGAACGCAAATCAAGGCGAAAATGAAAACCAAAAGCAGTAGCAGAAAAAGAAGAACACTCGATTTTAAATAAGAGTGAAAACTAGAGCGTTCTTGGCAAATGAAAACAAGGCAACTTCTCCAAAGGAAATTTGTTGGGGTCCAACCATTTATTGCAGCAAACAAACAAACTAAACCAACTAAGAAAACTAAAACAACTGACGCTCCAAGAAAAACACATAGTGCATGAAGCAATAAAAATATAGTGTTTTGAAAGGTGACCTGATTTTTGCCGATGAAGAAGGGGTGCCTCGGGGGCATCCCCAAGCTTTGACGCTTGTACTTCTTGGATATTTCTTGGGGTGATGCATGGGCATCCCCAAGCTTGAGCTTTTGTCCATTCTTCAACTCATCTCATCATTCTCCAATCCCTACACTTGAAAACTTCCTTCATACAAAACTAAACACAATTCTATTAGCAACATTAGTGTAAGCATAACATATAATCAATCCTCTATTTGCTTCAGGTTTCAACTCAAAACCACCACATATATAGCAAATACTACTGTAGCAACCTCCCCAAAAGTTCCGTGATCAAAAGAACTCAAAAGAAAGCGATAAAGTGGCAAACACAAATATTGGCAGAAATCTGTCAAAACTGAACAGCTGACAAAGGTCGAATTTTTGAGGGATTTTATGTTGCTCAAATCAAAAAGTGTTCAACTAAGAAAAGTTTGGATATAACCTGGGTCATATGCACAAGAAATCGCAGGTCCAAAAGGGAAACAGAGAATTTTCACGAATTTTTACGGTGCAGCACCGAAAACAGTTTCAGGACAGCAACATCCCCAAATCTTTACCTCACTCAAATTAGAGGCTTCTCTTGGCACAAAAACGAAATAAACAAGATAAGGAGCGGTCATTACAATAGTAATGACTTCCAAGACTCAAATAAAACAAAAATTACTGAAAAGAAAACATTGGGTTATCTCCCAAGAGTGCTTTTCTTTAACGCCTTTGAGCTAGGCGCAGAAAATTGCGAATCAAGTAATATCAAGTGAAGAAGCATCAAGATCAACTGCAGAGATCTTTTCAACAATGAAGGAAAATATGTTCAACTGAGTTTTTGAAAATCCTTTACGGTCACGCTTTGGCACACTACTTTCATCGAAAGGATTTTCAGGGCAAATCCAACTGGAATTCTTTTCCCTAGCATCATGAATTCCTATAATTTCATACGGTATTGGTACTTTAAAATCATCGGGCGTACCAACAATCGCTACAGGTGAGCCAAGCATATTAAACTTCTTAAAAACTTTCCTAGACCCACTTGCAACATCTTTAAATTCTATGCGCAGAGTTTCCAAGATAAAAGCTTTCTTTTCGGGATCCTCAATTTCATGAAGCTTAAGGAACATATATTGCATAAAAGGATTAAGACTAGCAAACCTAGCTTCTAACATGTGAACTAAATGAGCAGAAGCAACTTCATAGCTAGGAGCTAACTCAACCAAAGACTTTTCCTCAACTTCCTCATGCATACTAATGTGATTAAAGAACTCCTCTATGCTACTTTTGCCAATAATTGAACCACTACCTACTGAGAGGTCCTCCAGAACGTACATAGGGATCAACATGATAAACTAAAATAAAGAAATAACAACTACCAAGGATTCTAATTTTTTTGGGTTTTTGATAAAAAGCAATGCAGGTAAAATAAATAAAGTAAAGCAAAATAATAACAAAGTAAAGGATGTGTGTGCGAAAAACTCCCCTCGCAGAAGTCTTCTCTTCCTCCCCGGCAACGGCGCCAGAAAACTAGCTACTGCGTGTGGTGGTGTATAGTTGACGTGGGAGCAGACTGTCCTTGTGTGTGGTGCATAACCAGCCCGTTGGGAACCCCAAGAGGAAGGTATGATGAATATAGCGGCGAGTTTTCCCTCAGTTAAGATACCAAGGTTTATCGATCAGGAGAGGAGAGACAATGACGACTGAAGGTTATGCGGAACCTGCACACACACAAACAAATACTTTGTTCCCAACTTGGGATGAGGTTGTCAATCTCACCGGTTTGCTTGAAACAAAGGTTATGAGCGTATCGAGTGGAAAACAATATAGTATGCGAGTAAAGTAAACAGTACGAGTAAAGTAAACAGGTGATAGCAATATGATGGAAATAGGACCGGGGTCCACAGTTCACTAGTGGTGTCTCTCCATAGATAAAATAACACATGCTGGGTAAACAAATTACAGTTGGGCAATTGATAGAATAAAGATAACGTGATATGTCAAGAAGATCACTATGAGATTTACTCTGGGCATTACAACAAAATACATAGACCGCCATCCAACTGCATCTATGACTAATAATCCACTCCCGGGGATATCAATCCGAACACCCTAGAAGTATTAAGTTGCGAACAACAGATAATTGCATTAAGCAAAGTGTGTAATGTAAACAAAGCATATGCCCTTGAGCATATGAATGTTGTTTTCTCCCTAGTAGCAACAGCACATCTACCACCTTAGAGGTTTCTGTCACTCCCCTAGGTGAAATAGAGGCATGAACCCACTATCGAGCATAAATACCCCCTCTTGGAGTCACTAGCAACTACTCGGCCAAGATAGCTACTAACAACGGAGAGCATGGAAGATCATAAACAACATAGAGATAACAAAAGATATAATTCAGTACAGAAACTTAATCATAAACACCAATATTCATTGGATCCCAACAAACCAAACATGTATAATTACATAACGGTGATCTCAATCATGTAGGGCAGCTCATGAGATCTAAACATGAAGCACATGGTGGAGGAGACAACCATCTAGCTACTGCTATGGACCCATAGTCCAAGGTAGACTACTCACTCATCGCTCCGGAGGCAAGCATGGCGATGAAGAAGACCTCCGGTGGCGATTCCCCTCTCCGGCAGGGTGCCGGGAAGAGCTTCTGGACCCTCCCGATCTTCGGGTCAACGGCGGCGGCGGATCGCGATGTGTTCTGGAAATCTGATCGGGTCCTTAGGTTTTTTCCGTTGGGGGGTCTTTATAGGCGAAGGGGCGTCGTCAGAGGTGGGGGCAGGCGCCCTCACATGGGGGTGGCGCGGGCCAGGGGCTGGCCGCGCCGCCCCTGTGTGTGGGGCCCTGGTGGCCCCCCTCCTACTTCTCTTCGGATCTCTGGAAGCTTCCGGGTAAAATAAGACTTCAGGAACTTGTTTCGTCCAATTCCGAGAATATTTCCTGTGTATCACTTCTGAAACACAAAAATAGAAGAAAACAGGGGACTGGCACTGTGGCACTTTGTTAATAGGTTAGTTCCGGAAAATACATAAAAGTGCCACTAAGTGTAACGAAACAATACGCAAATGGTGTAAAAACAAGCATGGAGCATCAACAATTATAGATACGTTTGAGACGTATCAGCCACTTTATCGCTTTCTTTTGAGTTCTTTTGATCACGGAACTTTTGGGGAGGTTGCTACAGTAGTATTTACTATATATGTGGTAGTTTTGAGTTGAAACCTGAAGCAAATAGAGGATTGATTATATGTTATGCTTACACTAATGTTGCTAATAGAATTGTGTTTAGTTTTGTATGAAGGAAGTTTTCAAGTGTAGGGATTGGAGAATGATGAGATGAGTTGAAGAATGGACAAAAGCTCAAGCTTGGGGATGCCCATGCATCACCCCAAGAAATATCCAAGAAGTACAAGCGTCAAAGCTTGGGGATGCCCCCGAGGCACCCCTTCTTCATCGGCAAAAATCAGGTCACCTTTCAAAACACTATATTTTTATTGCTTCATGCACTATGTGTTTTTCGTGGAGCGTCAGTTGTTTTAGTTTTCTTAGTTGGTTTAGTTTGTTTGTTTGCTGCAATAAATGGTTGGACCCCAACAAATTTCTTTTGGAGGAGATGTACTCGTTTTCATTTGCAAAGAACGCTCTAGTTTTCACTCTTATTAAAAATCGAGCGTTCTTCTTCTTCTGCTACTGCTTTTGGTTTTCGTTTTTGCCTTGATTTGCGTTCAGACCTTGTCATATCTTTTCATCAAGGTGTATTTTTGCCTCTGATCTTTATTGGTTTTCATCAAAAGAGGTGTTTATAAAAATTTCAAATGGTGTTGGAAAAGAGAAAAAGCTTTGTGCAAAATAGTGGTACAAGAAGGAGCTTGTGTAGACTGCGGCTTAGGCTTTTTCATGTCATGCTTGATGTCTTTTTGATAGTATGCTTAGTGGTTTTGCTGTAGCATGACTTGTCTCAAATAACTGAGATTGCTTAATGAGCCTTTGAAAAAATCATGCGTTGTTTTTATTGTATGGAAGCATTATTTTGGTTTTCTCCTTGATGCTTTATTTGGGTTGACTTGGCGCATGCTCACACATGTTAGACTCTTACAAAGTCGCCAATAGCCTTCATGATCATTTAGTTTTTGACTTTTGATGCCATCTTATGCTTCTTTTAATGTCGCTTTGTCGCTTTGCATGATCATGGCCATTATTGCTCTCTGAGTTGGTCGCTCCCAGTCTTTTGCTAGCCCTCGCCTTGTACTGAGTATGAGCTCTACTCGTGCATCCAACTCCTAAAAGCCAAAGTTTTCCAAAGTGTCCACCATACATACCTACTAGCAATTTGCTATTCCAAGTAAATTTGACTTGCTTTTATTTTCTCTTCAAATTAAACTCTTACCAGTGTTATGCGAAACTCGGTTAGTAAAGCTCTCACGAACCGGAAGGCACACTTTACTTTTTCCTGTTCTTAAAAATTTGACATTGTGGTCTCTTATGTTGAGTTGTTATGCTTGCAAGTTGTAAGTTGGATTCTAGCCCATCCATGCTGTCATGGGGCAAGCTTTCAACATTGCACTTCTTATTTGAGTTGATATCGTGATCTTTTGTTTATGGATGCCCGCGGTGTGACATGAATTGGGAATCTTGTGGGGATCATGGAGTTTGTATATGTGTTAGGGAAACGCCGGGCCGCCAATCTAAGCCATGCATAATTCATGGTGGAAATTTGCAGCATACCCATGGTGAACATTCGACGACGCATCTCACAATAAAAAGCTAAACAAAAGGCAAATAAAAGAGATGCCGAGGTGTTCATTGTCTGCTTGTCCTGTCATTTTGGTGTGGGCTTGCTCCATGTCATCGGGCACGGAGGTACCCATTGGCGGTTTTCAACGATATGCATATACTTACAATGACAAGAGCCTTGCTTGGGACTCTAAGTAAAGTAGCATGAGGTTTGGGTACTCGTATTCACGGGGCACGAGGTTTTCAACTTATGATTTGTCAAGCATATGCATCATAATTGTTCTCGCATTAACTTTAACCATTCAAGATGCTTATGATGGGGGCAATGAGAGCGCAAAGCCGGTAAGTACCATAATTTTTGAAGGTTATAAAACTTGCAATCACTGCTTCCCTCTACGAAGGGCCTTTCTTTTACTTTTATGTTGAGTCACCACCTTCTTTCTTTATGCACCATTAAGAGAGCATAGTTGTCATTCTTAGTGTAATATGCATTGTCCCAAAGTTCATTGATTGATTCATATTGTTGGTTTCACTTGTTCTTAAATTATTTGTATCTAGTCGCCCTCTTAAACTTGAAGGTGTCCTATGCATTTATGTTTTGCTCTCTTTGAAGGACAAGCTGAAAACCATTTGTATGTTTTTCCTTATGATTTGAACACACATTTGACTTTCATTGTTTCATTTTCATGATCTTTTGTTTGTGTTCATTTGCATGTTTACAACATGGTTGCTAAGTTCTTATTGTCATGATTATATCTTCATGCCCATGTTTTAAGTTCTTATGATCCCAGCTCACCAATGCTTACATATATGATCAAGATTGTGTAGGTGCATGTCACCTCAAAAATTATTCTTTGTTATCACTTACCTACTCGAGGACGAGCAGGAGTTAAGCTTGGGGATGCTTGATACGTCTCCAACGTATCTATAATTTTTGATGCTCCATGCTTGTTTTTACACAATTTGCCTATTGTTTCCTTACACTTAGTGGCACTTTTATGCATTTTCCGGAACTAACCTATTAACGAGTTGCCACAGTGCCAGTTTCCTGTTTTCTGTTGTTTTTGTGTTTCAGAAGTGATACACAGGAAATATTCTTGGAATTGGACAAAACAAGTTCCTGAAGTCTTATTTTACCCGGAAGCTTCCAGAGATCCGAAGAGGAGTAGGAGGTGGGCCACCAGGGCCCCACACGCAGGGGTGGCGCGGCCAGGCCCCTGGCCGCGTGGGCCCCGCGTGAGGGCGCCTGGCTCCTCCTCTGACGACGCCCCTTCGCCTATAAAGACCCCCCGACGGAAAAAACCTAAGGACCCGATCAGATTTCCAGAACACATTGCGATCCGCCTCCACCGTCGACCCGAAGATCGGGAGGGTCCAGAAGCTCTTCCCGGCACCCTGCCGGAGAGGGGAATCGCCACCGGAGGTCTTCTTCATCGCCATGCTTGCCTCCGGAGCGATGAGTGAGTAGTCTACCTTGGACTATGGGTCCATAGCAGTAGCTAGATGGTTGTCTTCTCCACCATGTGCTTCATGTTTAGATCTCATGAGCTGCCCTACATGATTGAGATCACCGTTATGTAATTCTACATGTTTGGTTTGTTGGGATCCGATGAATATTGGTGTTTATAATTAAGTTGCTGTACTGAATTATATCTTTTGTTATCGCTATGTTGTTTATGATCTTGCATGCTCTCCGTTGTTAGTAGCTATCTTGGCCGAGTAGTTGCTAGTGACTCCAAGAGGGGGTATTTATGCTCGATAGTGGGTTCATGCCTCTATTTCACCTGGGGGAGTGACAGAAACCTCTAAGGTGGTAGATGTGCTGTTGCTACTAGGGAGAAAACAATATTCATATGCTCAAGGGCATATGCTTTGTTTACATTACACACTTTGCTTAATGCAATTATCTGTTGTTCGCAACTTAATACTTGTGGAGTTCTCGGATTGATTCACCACAAGTGGATTATTAGTCATAGATGCAGTTGGATGGCGGTCTATGTATTTTGTTGTAATGCCCAGAGTAAATCTCATAGTGATCTTCTTGACATATCACGTTTATCTTTATTCTATCAATTGCCCAACTGTAATTTGTTTACCCATCATGTGTTATTTTATCTATGGAGAGACACCACTAGTGAACTGTGGACCCCAGTCCTATTTACATCATATTGCTATCACCTGTTTACTTTACTCGCACTGTTTACTTTACTCGCATACTATATTGTTTTCCACTCGATACACTCATAACCTTTGTTTCAAGCAAACCGGTGAGATTGACAACCTCATCGCAAGTTGGGAACAAAGTACTTGGTTGTGTGTGTGCAGGTTCCGCATCACCTTCAGTCGTTTGTCTCTCCTCTCCTGATCGATAAACCTTGGTTTCTTAAACTGAGGGAAAACTAGCTGCTATACTCATCATACCTTCCTCTTGGGGTTCCCAACGGGCTGGTTATTCACCACGCACAAGGACAATCTGCTCCCATGTCAACCACGCAGCAGCCATCTATTATATCAATTTTATTTAATGTTGACATGTGTCATACTTGTAGTTATCTTATCCCCCTCTTGACCAATGCTTGCAGGTTGCAGATGGTCTAGCTCCTCAAACAACATGCTCATATAAATCTTCTCACCATAGATTAGTCATGATTCTTGGAAAGTGACATCCATACTCACACACGTGCACCTTTGAAGGAGATTCCAACACTTGTATCCTTGTTGGCTGGATAGATATCCTAACAGAACACACTTTACAATCTAGGGATCTAATTTCCTAGTGGATGGTCTATAATCATGATGAAAACAAGTGCATCCAAATAATTTTGGAGGAACAATAAACTTTTTTCTCCAAACCATGACTCACAAGGAGATTCATACCTAGTATCTTGGAAGGTTTGATTTATGAATTATGTAGATGTCATAACCGCTTCACTCCACATAAATTTTGGTATATTTGTTGTATATACGAGTGAGGTTGCAAACTTATGGACATGACATTTATTTGTTCTACAACACTATTCCATGAAAGAGAATCTAGTTATGAGGTATGACATGGAGAACACCTTATTCTGGCTTACAGAATTCTAGACCCGAATATTCAAGTTCCTTGCGTGTTTCTTTGATTACGTTTGTGAAGAAACCATTTCTCCTTTAGTGTAGTCTAGTATAGATGCAAACAAAGATCTAAAGGTAATATCCTAGCCCAACCCACTACAACAAGACCCCCCTAAAGCAACGCATGAATCCGTATGAAAACATTCATTTAGGTGTTGCTAGCACCCCTACCAATGAATTAGTATGTGTTACGTTTTTGGGTTGCAAGGATATAATGCAACACATATAGATCCGTTGGTAACCAAAGGGTGGAGCGTTGCAAAGATGCAACATATGATTGGCAACACTTGTATCTATTGGACCCTAGCGTACACAAATTGAATTAATTTATTTTAATATAAATTTTATTTCAAGACAAGGTTGATAGCTTCACATATGATATTATTATTATTTTCCTCCGCAAGAGTATATAGGCGCCAGACGCACGAGTATATAGACTTCATAAGATACGTAAGAAAGTTCACACGGTGTGAATGATCACATGAAGAAACAATTCAATATTTATTACTAAAATCTCCATCACGTACATGAAAATTATCTTTTGAGTGCATAGCTTACAATCTTGTTTCAAAAGTATGAAATTCTAACTAACTAATCCTATATTGTTCTAAAAAAACATAATCCTTTATATGTTCCTTCCAATTTTCTTCCTTCCAATTTACAGATTGATATCCGTATATAGGAGTTCTTACTGATCTCTGAGCCTGCAAAGACAAACTTCCAATTTTAGAATCAATGTGGCAAAAACCAAGGTTCCCATCTTATCTCAGGAGCATCTCGATAAATATTAATACGATTATAAATAAGAACACAATTGGGAGTATTATAGACCATCCACTAGGCTTAAAGATATAGTAGTTCATTACATAAATTTCACAATTGCAAGAACCATATGATTTAACAACTTGTGATGTTAGCCATCTTTTAACATTTGGATCAGAGTATCTTAGGGCAACTTGGGTTGTTAATAAAATAAGAAGTGTATCAAATCCTCACACATTCTATTAGGGTAATTTGCTGCTAATTGTCGATCAAGACATAGTAGTGTTTACTAGACTGTATAGACTATGTGAGCACTGTTCCATTGTGTTAAGTTCCAACAGTGAGGTAGTAACCCAAGTAAACTTAAATGTTAACATCAGTTTGCACCAAATAATCTTATAGACACATCTTTGATAAAGAAGCTTACAACATGTTTCTTCAGTAAACCTATGGAGAGCATTCTACATGGCCTGATTCTCCCCACCATTGTTTGCTTCTGCCAAATGAGATGAGAAACCAGCATGAAAAAATAGTTGCTAGTCTGCTACCATTTAATCAACATGTACCACAAGGTTGGCAAGGAAGTCTGATTGTGCACTCTATACCTGCAGCAACAAGAAATGATTGAGTATGAATGGGCCGTACAAATACAGGGCAAATAAATGGTTTGCCTGATGCTTTACCGCAAGCTGACAAATACTAACAATTTTGAAAGCTGGCAAGAAGCAGATTAACACACTACTAACTCACATAACACACTCTCTCTACAGACTTAACTTCAAACATAAATATTTCTATGAGCACAAATAAAATTTGTGGTCCGATCTATGTGCTAGGAATATCAAGTGTTTACTACAAGCTGGCAAATACAAGTCGTCATTTCTCTCTCTACTACTAAAGACAAAGGTACATATATTATTGATGGTCTGAACTATGTGCTAGCAATATCGAGAGCTACATATACAGGTAAGTACTAGTGATTGACATCTAGCCATCTAGGCAACGAAGTAGTATAACATTAAGTGCGATTTATCGGTGGTGAGTGGTCAAAGGCAGGCGATGTAGCAAGGATGCCCAAACCTCCTGAAAGATTATGAACGGGTAAAAACATAGATAAAAGGAGATAAGAATCAGGAAAGGGGAAAAGAGATTCACACCTGGATGGCCCTGTGTCCATTGTGCATCTTGTGTTCTGCCTCCCTACTGCCCCTTCTTGCTGTAGCATCAGTCAGTGCATGGTCACAAAGAAGCCACATGACATCAAGAGGGGCAGGAAGAAAGGTTACAGGACTGCATCCGGCGGGGGTGCCTCTGGTGATGCCGCTATTGTCGGTGGCTGCTAGGAGGCCAGCCATGAGGATCTTTCGACTGGATGAAAGTGCCTCATCGCCTAGCAGCCGGCAAAAATCTTTGCACGCCATGGCGACTGAAGGGGGCGTGGCTGGCTCTCGTTTGGCGACTTGATTTCTGGCTACGGATCGGTCGTGGTATGTTGCGGCTAGGGTTAAGGAGGATTGGAATTGGGAAGCGGAGAATTTGTTTTAGAGGGGGGATTGGGAGATGAGATGTGTTTGCTACGGAGGTGGAACGATGTGTAGTTAAAGGACTTGGTGTGGGGGTGTGGAGACGTGGGGGAGGTGTACCAAAGATACAGATATCAACAACGTTGCTAGATATGTGTTGTTGTTTGCCTAGTCGTATTGTAGTGACCTATTAACAATGTCATATTCTTTATTTTCAATATTTTGGACCAAGCTTTTGAATGTTCTTGACTTTAGTCCGAACCAAATTGTTCTTAATTAGAAAGAAAGTCAAGTAAATTTACTCCTCACATGAGCTTTGGGGGAATTCATATGTGTACAGTGAGGTTGTGTAGAATATTGGGTGGTAGATGATGCGGGATCTCGTAACCCTAATGCTAAATCTTGCCTATTTCAATCGTTACAATTCACAGATTTATACTGAAATTTTTACTTCTCCATTCATATATTAATATTTTTCTAGTTACAAGTGCGAAATTCACAATATAGTAAATCTTACATATAGTAAGTTTCATTTTCACTATTTCTAATAATTTTTGTGATAACTTAGAATTGCCTGTTATTGCAAATAAGTTTTATCTGCCATATTTTGTTTGGGATGTTTAAATACCTTCTACCTACCATCAAACATAAAATTATCACATTACTATAGTGATCAGCGTATGCCCTTAATGTTTTATATTGTTTATAGGCTCCCCACCCAGATTATCCGTAATATCTATAGAAAGTGGTGGAATGTTGAAAGTGTATGAATCTAGCAGATAACTTGATGTATCTTTCTAAGGTAAGTAATAATTTTGTTGTGTGACTTCAGGAACACGCGACAGGAGTACTTATATTTTGGTCATGTGGTACGCCCGGGTCACCATATGCTACGAAACACCACTTTTACGTAGGTTCGTGCCACTTTTTTTAACAATTATACTGATGTCATTGATTGGTTTCTTGCTAGAA